>BSSO01004885.1:0-13872 GCA_030267885.1 Mesembryanthemum crystallinum | reverse complement strand
ATGGAATCTCCAACTCTAGAGGCAAAACAGCCTCCACCCCATAAACCAAAGCATAGGGGGTTGATTGGGTTGGTGTCTTGTAAGTGCTTCGATATGCCCATAATGCTTCTTCGAGTCTTTCATGTCAATCTCTCTTGGACTTTGCAACGACTTTACTCAACAAGTTACAAAGCGTTTTGTTGAAAGCCTCGGCCAATCCATTCGCAGAAGCATTATACATCGATGACTTGTATTGGGAAAATTTGAATTTCTCACACAAATTCGTCATCAATTTTTTGTAGAATGGCTTGCCATTGTCAGTGATAATGTACCTTGGAACACCATATCTGTAGATAATATGAGTTCGGATGAAGTCAACAACATTCTCTTTCTTTACTTCACGAAGAGGAATTGCCTCCGCCCATTTAGAAAAGTAATTGGTTGCAGCCAAGATGTAAGAATGCCCTCCTGAAGACTTTGGTGTGATAGGTTCTACCACGTCTAATCCCCATACTTCAAAAGGCCAAGATGCCACTATAGGGTGCAACGGCTCTGGAGGTTGGTGGATGAAGTTTGCATGGAACTGACAAGCATTACATCTTTTGGCATAATCTATGCACTCTTGTACCATCGTGGGCCAATAATACCCCATTCTTTTGATGTGATCGTAAAGCTTAGGGCCGGCTTGATGAGCACCGCATATTCCTGAATGAGCTTCCTCAACCACTTGACTCGCCTCTTCATCTCCTCTACATCTCATCCAAATCCCAAGGAAAGAGCGACGGTATAATGTCCCCTTGTAGTAAAAAAAACGTCCCGCACGTCTTCGAATCTCTGTCTTATACTTTTGATCACTTGGCAATTTTTGATGCTCCAAGTAATTGATGAGAGGTTGGCGCCAATCTTCCTTGTCAACTTGATAAACAGAGATTGCATTGGCTCACATTCTTCTTCGTGAGGAGCCACAACCCATTGATTGCAGATTGGTACAGACATGTTCTCTTCTTCCCCCAGTGCCAAAGTGGTTGCAAGATTTGCAAGCACGTTAGCCATCATATTGGAACTTCTTGGAACATTCTCCAACTTGATAATGTCGAACTTATCCAGCAAGTGGGATGCATACTTATGGTAAGGGATCAAGTCATCGTTCTTTACTTCATATTCACCAAGGAGTTGATTGATGATCAACTTTGAATCTCCGTAGATGTCAAAGTCTTTAAGTCTCATCTCAAGCACCATTTGGAGACCCATGATGAGCGCTTGGTACTCAGCAACATTGTTGGAACACAGCAGTGAGAGTGAAGGAGTATGGAAGAACATGCCTTTCAGGAGACATAAAGACAACTCCAGCTCCTGTGCCGTCATGTCGTGCTGCCCCATTAAAATACATCTCCCAAGGTGGTAGAATGTCAATGTAGAAGACCTCTTCTCCAGGTAGATCATTTGAGAGTTCCCACTCCGCTGGGATTGGATGGTCCGCAAGAAAGTCAGCCAACGTCTGTCCCTTAATAGCCTTTTGAGGGACGTAGACAATGACATGTTGCTCAAGAAGAACGGCCTACTTTGCCAGACGTCCGGATAGGACAGGCCTTGATAATATATACTTGACTGGATTCGCTTTAGAGATCACTCGAACTGTATGGGCTTGGAAGTAATGCTTCAACTTTTGTATGGCAAAGACGAGGGCTAAACATATCTTCTCTATTGGAGAGTAGTTCAACTCTGCCCCAACAAGTGTGCGACTCAGATAGTAAACCGCTCTTTCTTTGCCATCTTCATTTTCTTGAGCACATAATGCCCCCAGTGATTGCTCTTGTGCTGCAATGTAGAGTATGAGTGGCTTTCCTGGGATTGGCGCACCTAGGACAAGAGGACTTAAAAGGTAGCCTTTAATGCTCTCAAATGCCTTTTGGCATGACTCATCCCACTCAAATGGGCTATTTTTCTTCATCAAATGGCTGAAAGGATGGCATCGCCCTGCTAAATTGGAGATGAACCGCCTCATGTAGGCCAAACGACCCTGAAGGCTTCTAAGCTCTTTGAGATTCTTTGGAGGGGGCATTTCCTGAATTGCCCTTATTTTAGATTGGTCAATTTCAATTTCCCTATGTCGCACCACAAAACCTAGGAACTTCCCAGATGTGACGTCGAATGCACACTTAAGCGGGTTCATCTTCAATTAACATTTTTGTAGCCTCCCAAAGATTGTACGAAGATCTTGTAGATGGTCCATTCGTTTCTTTGACTTGACCACTAGATCATCTACATAGCACTCTACTATTTTGTGCATCACGTCTTCAAATATAGTCTGCATTGCACGTTGATAAGTGGCCCCTGCATATTTCAGACCGAAAGGCATCACTTTGTAGCAGAATATCCCTTTTGGAGTGCGAAAAGCTGTGGCTTCTTGATCCTCAGGCGCCATATGGATTTGATTGTAACCAGCTGTACAATCCATGAAGGAGAGAGCTTTGTGACCTGTGGTTGCATCGATCATGAGCTCCGTCACCGGTAATGGGAAATCGTCTTTCAGGCACACATCATTCAAGTCCCGAAAGTCTACACAAACACGAAGCTGCCCATTCTTCTTTCGAACAAGGACGATATTCGCAATCCATGTGGGGTACTTGACCTCACGGATGAAGCCGGCTTCTATGAGCTTGTTGACTTCAGACTCAATTTCGGGAACCAATTCTGGCCTGAAACGTCGTTGGGGCTGCTTCTTTGGAGAGATGCCTTTTTTGATAGCTAATCGATGGACTACCACCTTCGGGTCAAGTCCGGGCATTTCCTTATAGCTCCATGCGAAAACGTCCTTGTATTCCGAGAGAAGTTTGAAGTACTCCTCTTCTTCCTTAAGTGTAAGTAAGGTGCTAATGTAGCTCAGCCTTGATTCTTCTGCAGTTCCCAAATTAAGCTCCTTCAACTCATCTATTGTTGCTTGCCCCCCGTCATCAAGAGTTTCAGGTGCTTCTTCTGTCTCTATCTCAGCATCTGAGTCTAAGTCTTGAACCTCTTAAGATATGGTTGGAAGAAGCTTGTTCCTCTTCCTCATAGGATTCCTCTTGGCTACATGATGCCTGCTGGTTGGTAAGAACGATCGTTCATCTTTTAACCTTTAACGAGCCCTCTGTAGTAATGTCTAATGTTGATAGACGCTTCATGCGAGAAGGAATGGTGCTCTTGACCTCTTTATCAGAATCGACCTCCTCTTTTGGCCTTTTAGTTCTTTCCACTCTCTGTTGCCGCCTATTAATTGCACTGGATGAACCCATACGACTAAACACTGAAGCTTTCCGTGGGACTGGTCGAATTGTTTGAGAAAGTTTCCTCGTCCCTCACTTCCTCACGTTTCTCAACTCTGTCAAAGACAGCATACCTTCTCGTGGAAGTAGGCTCACCTAGGCGATCAAAAGCAGACATCCTAGGCGTTGAGGGAGAGTCATCTCCTTCACTGTCTTCGGCCTCCACAACTGTGATGTACTGTGTGGAAGATGCTTGCTTGCGTCGAGCTGAAATCCTCACAGGTTCAGGAGGCTTATATCCCAAGCCAGCTCTTGAAGTATTGACTACACCACCTTGCTCTTGTAGCTTTTTTTGTGTGTCGTTGAGACCGTAGGGTTTAGCCTCAATGACTTTACCCAGAGGAGTTGGGTTCTTAAAATCATAACCAGACTTTTCCAAGAGCTTATAAGCATTTGCATCAAATCGGACCCTCGTATACTCATGTGGCGATGTACTTTCCTTCTTTGATGACTTTTTAGTGGTCGCGACAAATCGAGGCACTAGAGGCTTACTCGCCGTAAGGGCACTTGCTTTAGCGATAGGGATGGTTGTGTTGTTCTTCAAAGTTTGAACATTTTCATCCCCTAACTTCTTTGAGGTTTTATTCTCACACTTTTTATCAACACATTCAGAGAAAGGTGTCTCTCCATCCTTACGACAAGACTTAGAGATGTATTGCAACACTGGCTTAGAAGGTGATCTTGCGCGTACAATCTTCTTAGTTGGGGCAGGATGCTCTTTCTGTTCACTCCTCTCTTTCAAGTGGTCCTTCTCATCATCTTTGTGTGGGGGGTTCGTCCCTGAAGACGAAGGGACAACTATTTCTTCTTTCCCCTTTCCCTTTCCAGTTGAGGAGATCGTCGACGGTAAGACTTCGCTTTCCACCTCTTCTTCAAAGAATTTTGCATCTGCAAAATCTTCTTCTGCTTTAGTGAAAGGCTTGACATCACCATTAATCTTCCTTTCACCATTTCGATATTACTTCAAACACTGGTAAAGAGTTGACGCGACAATACCATTCTCATGCAACCATGGTCGTCTTAAGAGTAGTTTGTAGGACGTCTTTGAATCTTTAACATGAAACAATGTGGTAGATGACATGTCTCCCATGGTGAGATTTATACGAATCATGCCCATTGCCCTTTGGCTTCCAAGGTTAAAGCCTTGAATCACCAGATGACTTTTGGAGAGTTCCTCCACTGGGATTCCAAGCTCATTCATAGTGGTCTTAGGCATGATATTGACGGCAGAGCCTCCGTCAAATAATATGGGGCGGAGTTTTTGTCCTCGCATGTAGCCTGAGACAAACAAATGACGATTATGCGGTTTTGAACCCAGAAGCAAATCTTCGTCTATAAAGGCTAAAGCGGTGCTGCAAGCTGCACACTTGGAGGTAGCTTCTGCAGATTCTTCAGCACCACCTATCTTGTCAGCGTACAGCTCTGGGTGACTTAAGGCAAGTGCTACTTGTTGCCGCATTTCTTCAGACAAGTGGAAGGTTTGTCTCCAATACATTTGGCTTGGAAGCGCACCCAACACATCCATAATCTTTGAGTCTCTCTTAGGATTAGGGCTATGAGATAGCCCTTTTGAGGGAGCTTCTTTATCTTTGCTCTCTTCCTCTTTCTCTTCTTTATCAGAACATGTCACCATGTTGACGGTGACAACATCAAAAAATCCTTCTGGGAAGAATTCTTCTAGTACCACAGGAGTGCGTGGTTCTTGCTTGAGCAAATCAATAGGCAAGACATGTTGCTTGGTGGTTTCCTTTGACTTCTTTTTCCCTTCTGAGCGACGAGGCCCTTTCTTCTTACCTTGTTTCTTCCTTTGACGAGCAGGTGCAGGTTGAGGTCGTGGTTTCCTCCTTGGTTTTCTCCTTGTTACAACTGTCCATCCTTCATCATCATCCTCACGACTGAGGTCTATAGTTGTATTAATTTCAACTTTTGGGGCTGTCCCCAAGACTTCCACCACGACGAGCTCTAGTGTCCCGAATTGCACCAATCGTACTTGCCTTGCCTCACGTTGTGGTTGAGGCAAACTTGATGACCCAACCGTCAGAGCTGCATGGTTGGTCTCAGCAGTTTCATCAAGATCTTCCCATCTTCCGCGAGCTTCATGATGCGCTCCTTAAGCGTTATGCACTTCTCTATGGGGTGGCTAACAACTCTGTGGAACCGACAATAATTGGGGTCAGTTGTCCGTCCGGCCTCTTCCGGACGCTTGGACGGAGGTAGCTCGATGACTCCCTTATCTAGTAGATCGTCGAGCATTCCAGATAGGTCACTATCTGGGAAAGGATACTTCTTTGCTTGAAGCTCCTTCAGGGTAGGTCTCTTCCTTTCAACGCATTTTGAGGACGAGGCTTGCTTCTTTTTAGGATTCGGCTTAGCTGAAATTTTGATCGGGGTAGTGGTGACCGACATTGATTCTTTCGTCTTACCTTTATAAGAATTGTCGCCACCTTTGAAATCCTTCTTGTCCCTCTTCGACTCATAAGAGGAACTTGTCTTTCCAACATGACTGGAAATGGTGAGCTCCATATCGTGGGCTTTTGTTGCCAACTCTTGGAATGTGTTAGGCTTGATACCTTTCAAGATATAGGCAAATCCCAGTCCATTCCTTGAATGCACATCTCGACCGTAAAAGCCTCCGTCAAACGATCTTTACACTCCAAACTTAATGCTCTCCAACGGCTGATGTAGTCAACCACGGGCTCGTCCTTCCACTGTTTGGTGTTTGTTAGCTCAGTCATGCTAACAACACGCCTGGTGCTGTAGAACCTGTTCAGGAATTCTCCCTCCATCTGTTCCCAATTGTTGATGGACTTGGGGGGAAGGTCAGTGTACCAATCAAAAGCTATGCCTTTGAGGGAGCGAACAAATTTTCTCACCAGTAAGTCTCCTTCGGTGCCAGCGTTGTTGTAAGTTTCCATGACGTGGGCAACGTGCTGCTTAGGGTTGCATTTCCCATCAAACTGCTGAAACTTTGGAGGTTGGTAGCCGGCAGGCATACGCAACGCATCAATCCTTTTTGTGTAAGGCTTGATGTAGTGATGAGTAGCAAATGAGCCTCCATCAACTTGAGTCTTGACAGCGTTGGCTATCATCTGTTGGACTTGCTCGACGGTAAGCGAGCCGGCAGGAGTATCAACATTTCTTGCACTCTGATTGGTGCTAACATATTCAGTATCGCTACCGTCTCCTTTATCGGAGGCACCGCCGTTTTTCTCCTCTAACTTATTCATCAAAGCAGCAATTTGATAATTCTGACGCTTGATTTGAGTGTTTTTCTCCTCACTATCTTTGGAAAGTTTCTCGAGGAGCAATCTCATGCTTGACAATTGCTCTTCAAGCGTGTTAGCCTCTATCACCATAACAACATCACTGGAGCGTTTAGATTCCATCAATGGTTGTTGTGAGGAATCCCCGGGTGGTGACGGTGTAGATGAATCACTACTGAGGTAGCCATCTTCAGCATTGGGCGACGACTGGAACACGGGTTTGATATGGGTGAGGATCTTCTCAGTCACACCTTTGGGGTCACGTTCTTATGTTGAGCAATCAACTTGTTTTGATTCGGTTGAATGCTTGCCAAAAACAAGAGTTTCGCGAGACCTTGAAGGGTCTAGCTGGAGCGATTGGAAGACAGTGGTTCCATCAACTTTCGCCATGCTCTTGGTTATTCTCGTAGATTGGTTGCTGGAGGCAGTACCAGCACTCATGGATCGTTGAGCAGCAGATCCAGAGGATTTCTTCGAAGGCTAAGAGACTTTTCCCTTTGAAGCCATATCAACTGCAACGGATTTGATGTCGATTTGGAGAAGAGATGGAGATGAGAGGCAAAGATGTCCCACCGAACGTGCCAGAAATTTGTAACAATTGCGTCAAGAGCAAAATATGCCAAACAAATTATCGAATTTGTATTAATTTGAATATGGGTACAATTCTCTGTATATTTTTTTGATACAAAAAGAAAAGTAAAGAACCCTCTGATTCGATCTCTTCGTAAACTTTGATTCGAGGGCCGAATGGTTTGATCTCGAATGCTGGTTTGAATTGTAGTTGAATGAAGGCTTTGAGTTGTGGTCAAATTTGCTAAAACACTTTGAATGACTTGAGAGTCTTTGAGGTGGTGCTCGGCGGAATATCGACTCTCTATATTTATTTATTTTTGTATCTGTTTCTCTCCTAGGGTTGTCCCCTATTTATAGTGGAGAGGATTAGGGTTTTTTGATGAAGAAAAGCCTCCAAAATATAAAGCCTTCTTCTTTTATTTAGTAAAATATAATCATAAATTAATTATCTTTTAAATGTGGAGAAGTAGTCTTCCCATCTGATTAGGAAACAACCATAACCCCTTTTTTATTTCTTTAAATAACTCTATTAATTTAATAGAATTATTGATATGGAGGATATTTGACTTCCATCTCAATGTGGGTCTCTTGTGTCACATGGGAGCATTTGACTTGTTAGCCGCTCGGGTTTGGGTTTTACCAGTGGCTTTAATTTATTGGTCGGTCAAAATGTCAATAATGGACCCACGCTTGCCAAGTGGCGCTTTGTAGTGGCTAATAAATTTTGCCTTCTATAGAAAGTAAACACTCAAACTTTAGCGAGTAATGCTACATCCATATCTGATATGAATGAAATTTATCCATATCAGTTGGGCCAAACAATTTTTATACCCACTATCGGTATATTTAAAATTAGAACGGGATAAATTGTGTTTTACGAATTTTCATTTATCCCATTTGAGGTATTAATATCCCGTTAAATTGTGGGGCCCACCTGATATGGATGAATTCCATCTATATCTGATATGGATGTAGCATTACTCAATTTTAGCCACCCTTCTTTTGGGTCGACAAGCAAGATGATGATGACAAGATAGATAGATTCATGCATTGATAATGAAGCCCAACATACATAATGCTACATGGTGTGTTGGAAAAGCTTCATCAACAAACCTTCAAGGTAATTCTAGCGTGCTAGAAGCATCAACCAGTTCTAAACATTATTCCCCCCCTCCCCCTTCCCCTTCATAAACAAAAATCTCGAACATTTAGCTTGGTCAAATACGAGCACTAACAAATTTATGGAATGAATCTTTTGGAAAAATTTCATCAACAAAGCTTTTAATTTGTAGTCCAGGGCTTTAGAAATACCTTCAATAACATGGAATATATAGCTTTGCTGATCCATCAAATATGCTAACGCATTACACATATGTACAACATACCTTACATTGATGGAGGAAATTGGAACATTGAAAAAAAAAAAAAAAAAGTAGTAGATCCGAATATGTTAATCTTCTAATTTTAACCATAAAAACCTCATTGTAAATTTGATCAATATAGCTTGATCTACTGCAGTAATTATTTCAGTCCTACACAGTAAAATATATCATCTATCAATTTCCATTAATAACATTGGTCTTCTTTAGTTCAGAGTATCTCTATACCAGAAGAAAATTCTTACTACCCAAGTAACCCAACTATGGCATTGGAATGAGTTTTCTTTTAACTTCCTGGTGACAAACATGTACTATGTGAGTTGCGGAAAACAAAGCGTAACTTTGATTTAAGAACGGATGGAGTATTTTGTTAGTGTAGGGCTAGCTAACAAATGAATTCTTTAACCACAACCATCATATATAGATGTGGGTCAGTTGCTCCCTCATTTTTCAAAAATTTGCCAATAACAGTGGTAAGTGGTTGAAAAAACTTGAAAGTCTTATTCCTGTTACACCCCTATTTTTGCACCAGATTTACCCTTCATCTCCAATGATAATGTAAAAAGTAAAGGGTAGAAAGAAGTAAACTGCAATGGTATACTCCTTTTTCTTTCTAAAAAATCTGAAACCCTCTCTCTCTCTCTGCCAACACCACCATGTGCCCACCTTAATGGCTTAATTCCTTTATCCAATCTCACAGAGTAATCACATAGTAGTAGCAATATTGATTTTCTAGTTCCTCAATTTTATTTATTTATTTTGATTTCTTCTTCGCTTTGCTCAGCCTTAAATGTTAAAACAAGAAAGAAATTTGTAAATTTTATAGCTGAAAGTTGCTGTCTTTTGTTAAAAATTAATAAGAGTAGCTTCACACAAAATTAGCTGTAATTGTAGTTTTTGTTGAAAGCTAGTATGGATAGCCTTACAAAATTAGTCGTACATAGTTTCATACAGGGTCTGGTAGGTAGCCGAGAGTTTAAAAAAATATGTAAAAGCAATTTTTTTTGGTATAGCTAGTTGTTCAAGCCAAACATGCCCTTAATTGTACCGTAGCTTTCTTTTCCGGTTGACAGTCAAATTATTTAACACATTTTGGCCATTGTTTGAAATCAAACATTATATTGGTGCTGTTTTTACAAAAAGATAAATTTATACTTTTAAAACATTGCACCCCTATTATAATATTTCTGGGTCTGCCACTGACCACAACACTATCAAATAATACGTATCCCTTTTTTGTTCACAACATTCATACAGTGATACGATCACTTTAAAGCTAGGTTGCATGATCACGAACAAGGACACTAATATTGATATGACATTGAAAAGTGTCATTTGTAGAGAATGAAAATCCTACTATGTGTCTGACACGCACATCATTGTCGTATAATGTTTACATGTTTCACATGTGACATGATACCTATCCAATTTGTTTGTGCTTCATGCTATCAACTAAACAAACTAGACATTGGTCATTCTGCAAAGAAGCCAGACGCTTCCACAAATCTTAACATGAAGATCATGCAAGCTTACATTTATCTAAGACATTTTATATAATGTGAAGCAGAAACTACTACACCCAAAATTTGAAACATCAGGCTGAGGCATACATTCAATGGGTTCTATGGAGCTGATGTTTTATGGCCTCAGTCCACTTGGACAAGGAAATAGCAGCACGAGAAGCATAGTCTATTCTTTGCCCCTCTAAAGCTCCGGCATGCCCTTGCCTGTTTTAGAATCATAAGTCTTCTCCAATACAAGATCCATGGGAGTATCCTTTGGACCAGCTGCAAGGTAGAAATAATTGAATAAGCGAACAAGTAAATCAAAGACAAACTCAAACTCAAGCCCCAGACCTGTTCCTCAACAGAACCTTTCTCTGAATTTCTCTATTAGTTCAATATTTGATAGCATTACATCAGTAACACCTTCCTTTTTTTATTGATAAATTCAGTAAAATCCTTTGTTATCTCATTAAGGGGATGTAAGGGGATATTTGGTTCACTCACATTGCTAGAAATGGAATGGAATTGAATAAGGGGAGGAATGGTAACCCAATCCATTACTTGTTTAAAGGTGTTTGGTTACATCACATTTAGCATTCCTCCACCTACCTCTTCATTTTCTCTCTCCCACGACGACCACTACTCTTGGCCCGCACACACCCTCTCTCTCCCTCTCTCTCTCTAAACCACCCCAACTTATTGAACTAAAATCCAAATTTGCTACAAAAAACCTCCAATCTGCCATTAGAGCTCAAATATCATAGCATAGAAAATGAAAGATGCATAGCAACAATGGAGAAAGCCCCTAATTTTGCTAGAGAAAGCTGCCATTGAACCGAGTCTGCAATGTAGAAGCAACTTTCAAGTGTGGATCTCTCAACTTTGCTAGAGAAAGGTACTATTGAACCAAATTTCACAATTAATTAGCAAATTTTGAGTTTGGATCTCACATTTTTGCCCCCATTGCCAATGCTCTCCTCTCTCTCCTTCCTCCCCCCTCTAGATCAATGATGGTCGTGGTGGTGATGGTGGTGGTGGTGGTGGTGGTAATGGTTACCCCCAAGTAATGGTTTTTGAAACCCATGAGGGGAAGAGGGTAACAAATTGTGGATTCCATTATCCCAAAAGTAACGGTAATGGATTGAAGAATTGGTGAACCAAACATTGAGAAATTGAATCAGGTACCTGATTCTTTCCAACTCCCCAAAACATGGTGAACCAAACGCCCCCTAAGTATCAATAAACAAATAAATAATAAGGGCTCATGTCTGATATCAAATATTGCCCCTAAAATGGTATTGGACTGATGAAGAAAAAAAACCCTTAAATGGTGTGTAGTGTGAGAAAATACAAGTAAAATATTACTGCAGTAGTAACATGGATTAATAGTTTCAGAGATCGTAATCCGATCTCTTGTCTAGAAAGAGAACTCAATGACTATTCATTGACCAAGAAACACAAGCAAAAGTGGGCTGTTTGGTCCATAAGGATGCTTGAGGAATGAGCAGAAAGAGAGACAGCTACACTGATGTTTATATGGTATATTTAGTTGTCAAATACGAGTGCGAAAGATATCTTTTGAAAGATTCAAGAAGTTGTTTTAGGGGATGCTCCGTGATTACCATGGTGAGGGGCCAAGCTCTTTATATTTTTGTATATTCACCGCAAATTGTCTCCCTCCTATCTCACATCCACCTTTCCCACCAGTGTTTTACTAAGTTAGCATTGCAATCCGTCACAAAGACTTCCAATAACTTCAATGTGAAACGAAATATATATTTAAAAAAAAAAAAAACTTTGACTACCACCCTAACCCAAATAAACAAGCATAGACGGTGGCAGTGAGGGCGGCCATGGAGACGAAAAAATAGGTGGATGAGGTTTCTCAAGCAACCAGTGAGCTCTACCCAGTGGCAGCTGGCAGGCAAGGCCGTAGAGCTGGTAGGGGACAATCATGGGGGAGAGGTGGTAAAGGGCGCAAGAAGGGTCGGTTGTGCTGTTCGAGGGAGGGGGAAAACGAAAATAAGCATATTGTAAACATTTTCACTTAATTTGTAAAAACTAAATGCTTTCATTCCTAAGAAAATTTAGAGCTGGAGAACTGTTTCTCTATGCCACTTGTTAAGTGAAGATCACATGAGAACAACCTCTGTTTAGGTAGAAAAATGTCAACAAAATGCAGAAGGTGATTTAGATACATACGAGCAGTAGGTCTAGGCGTGGTCCGTATCTTTAATATTTCAGGGCGAGGGATTAGTGACCCTGATGCTCCTATTCCTCGTGCCACTCTTACCTTCGTACCATCCTCTTGATATCTAAATCCTACCTTGCATGGTTGTCTGCAGAATAGTACATATACAACCATATATTAGTGAAGAGGCAATTAAAACCACAAAACAGCGGCAAGTTTTGAAAGTGAATCAGCAAAACATCCATACCCTGTGACCGGATCAACAATTTGAACATTTGAGACATGTAGTGGGGCTTCAACTGTGAAAATCCCACCTTCATGGCCTTGCCCTTGTTTAATGTGTTTCTTGACCTGACAAATGACAGTCAAAACAAAAGGTTGGTCATCAGACAATGCTGAGGATATGGCATACCAGCCGCAGCTTAGATAAACAAATTGAAGTCGTTTATGTTGTCAAAGTTCAACAGAAAGGACCATGTGCAGATATCGTCAAAACATAAGAATCAAAGGCAGAGGATAAATAACATTTAGTAATAAAAGAAGAGAGATTTACAACCTAAGAGGACAAGGTGTCCTCAAAGAAATGAAACTAATCACAAATACGCCCAATGGCGCTGAATATCTGTAAAACTAAACCCCTTAAAAGCTCCCACTGCTTTGGCCCATAAAGAAGCCAAGTACACTACACAGTCCCAAACTAAATCAGGTGGCCTAGAAACTAAAGACCCTGGAGTTCCGCTCCAGCCACAAGCACCAGAAAATTGCCATAACAGCACACCTCCACAACATCTTATGCTCCTTACCTCTCCCCAGTACGACATACCGACCCTAAAAGTACTCCAAGATAGTCCCAGGTGCGAAACAAAATTGCAGTGCAAAAACAGATGCAAAGCAGTCTCACTAGAATGGTGACACATCACACACATGTCCCAGTGACAGAGGCCAACCGGGTCTACGCCGTTGCAGCAAATCATGAGTGTTGAACCTACCCAATACCACAGTCCAAACTAAAGCGCGTACCTTCGAAGGAGCCTTGGACTTTCAAATGAAGTTAGCAAGAGGGAAGTGAGAGTAATCAGAGGGAAGGCCAATACAATGTAGGAAGGATCGACATGAGAAAACCCCATATGAATCCCCCACCCAAACCAGCGAGTCATCACTATAACGAAGATGGGTTCAGTCTAGTGCACCAGTAACTCTTTCCTTGATTAGGAGATAAATAAAATTCACGAAGATTCTACACATACAACATAATCTTCATTAATGCATTCTTTTCTAATCCTTCTGATTTTCCTTTTTCAGGGAATTAGCGGGTTCATCCACTTGGGTAATTATATTTTTCAAAGTAGAAATGCAGGGTATAGCCATGCATATCCCCAAGCTCACACAAACAGATGCTGTCACACAAAAACAAAGAGAATTACACAGAACAAACTATCAGAGTACATCACAACCGATAAGGTTGTACTCCCTCCGTCCCGCAAAGTTTGCAAAAATTTCTATTTTTGGATGTCCCACAACTTTGCAACTCTATAATTAAATTCACATTTGAATGTCAAAACTACCAAAAATATTCAAAGCTAAATACTAAAATGAGGACTCAATAAGTCTAAAGCATCAATTACTCCCTAATTGAATCATAAAAAAAGTTCTATATTTGGATGTCACCTTATTTTT
>BSSO01004884.1:0-13873 GCA_030267885.1 Mesembryanthemum crystallinum | reverse complement strand
ATAACTTGATTTTGAAGTTCCTTTACTCTTTTTTGTTTGTACCTAGGAAAACATGAGATGTGAATGTGCACATCAATTTGAATGTTGAAAGTTAGACAAGTGTTTTGCTGCTTTTTTTTTGCGTGGCTATATTGACGTCAAATCGAGACTGTCCAAAGACCATGAATTTTATATCTGCCCTGTGTAAGAATACTGTCTGAATAATAGAAGAGTGTTTCAGTTATACTTATAGCATTGTCCATGAGCAGATGGAAAGAGCAGTAGCTGAAACACCAATGGATGTGGAGAAGGAGCATTCCATGAGCCCGGAAACTGAAAATGACTCAGAGTGTGAGGACAGTATGATTGATATTGAACGAGATGAGGATGAGGAATGTTTATCTAATTATTATGATTGCAATCACGCTTCGGATGAAGATGATGGATTTATTTCATATCGTGAGTGAATGCTTTCTTTGGAGTTCTTTTCAGTCTTTTTCCTTGAAGTATTTTGTTCTTTGTAAATGCGAAAGTTCAAAATCTTGGTTTATTGCTTGAGTGCCACTTACTGCCTTTGGTCTTTACTTGAAACTCACTGTATTCTTCTCTTTGATGATGTCTCGCATTTCATTTTCTTCATTTTGATAATACTTAATCTCTTGTTGAAAAAAGGTCTTTCGTGCACTGCCTTTAGCTTAGTTACTTTGTTGTCGAGAACTCGTTTTTTATACTGACTAGTATAGATCATAGATGTAAAGAAGCAATGGTGATCAGCCTTGAGTGGGTTATACTTGCTATGGGCATGGGTTGCATGGTAAAGTTCCACAGCCTGATTTGTTGCATATTGGTGTTATAGTTTCTTTATTTGTTGTTTCTGTGGTTCAGTATATGCTACATGCCGGATTATGCCTAGCTGTTGTGTAAGTAGTTTTTGGTCATTTTCTGTCTGAATATGTTATTTCATCATGTGGTCATCAGATGTTTTATCAGAGTGATTAATTTATTTGTGTTTTGTGGTTGTGAGCAGGTGGAAGATCGCCTGATAGACAGGTGAGTTTACATTTGTTTGTGGTATCTTAAATTTAGTGTTGTATCTAGTTGTGAATGTTGTTTACATGCTCTGATCGTATATATTTTTGGTTGTCATTTTTTGTTTGCATGATCTAGCTTGTTGTCTTTGATATTTTTGTGGAACTGTTGCTTGGCTTCGGTTAGCTTTTGCGTGTGAATGTTGGAAATTTTTGTGTGTGGCATTTTTAGAAGGGTGGTTGGAATTTGCAAATGTACCTTGTTTCTTAGGGCAATTAAATCCCGTCTGTTTGAATGATAATTGATTACTATCAGCGAAGTATGTCAACTCATGTCTCTTGCTTTCAGAGTTTACTAATGCTTGGGCAAATGACTATTTGTCGGGTTTAGTTTAGCTAAGAGTTGAGTGAGCAATGGAAAATCAAGAAAGAGGAACAAGATTTAATATTAGGAAGTTACTGATTACTTTTGCATTTGAAAAGGCTTTGTTTTTGTTTTTTTCCCTGTATTTAGTTAATATCAGTTTTCTATTCAATTGAGAGCCACTTTACGATTTTTTTTTTTTTTTTTTTTTTTTTGTTTTGTTTTGTTTTGTTTTGTTTTGTTTTGTTCCCTTTCTTTCTTTTCAAAGTATTTTAAGATAATAAATAAATTAGAAATGTAACAGATTATGACTTATGAGGGCATCATATGATTTTTGATATTGAGAATACTTTGAGAATTCTTTTCTGCTGATCTTTTAACCTCTTTATCACTCTATCTTCTTTGAAAATCCCCTCAAAATCTCTTTTTCTTTCTCTTGTTTCCCAATTTCCATCAGATTGTTCACAAGCCAATACGTCATTGTTATAATTCACAGGTTTCAATCCCCCAACTGCTTTCTTCATCACCATTATCTTCATTCTTCTTCATCATCCCCAAGAAGCCCGAGCATTTTTTTAGCTCTTTCAACTAAATCAAACCTAAAACTTACACTGCCGGAAAGAAGCTGCCCAGAAAAGACATAAATAAAAGTCTGTTGCTGGGAATGCTCTCTACATACATGAGTTAGATCTTCACATTTGACTATTATTGATCCTTGTTTAACTTTGTGAAGTTTTTTTGGCTAAAAGTTCCATCTCTTGAAGGTCTTACTTCATATCGCTCCCAGGAGATCTATCTTACAGGACTTCACATTCTTGAGACTGAGGCCAAAGTTATGTCCTAAACATAATTTAGTACCTTGTCTCAATTCTCATCAATAAAGGAGTACCATCCCCCATTTTAGCTAATAGCTATTAGCCTATTACTGAGGGTATTGTGATACCCTATTAGATGATTGATGTTGAGAATAATTTGAGTATGCACTGGGAATGATATCCTAGTGATCTCCTCTTCACCTCTTTTTCTTTGTCTCTTATTTTCCCTCTATGTACCCTTTAAATGTTGTGTCTTCTTTCCTATGTCCTTAATCTTTGTTCTCTCTTTACCGCTCTTCGTCTTTGCCTATCTCTATTGATTTTAAGGTTTAACCTTAGTTCTGCATTTGAATTTACAATGTGATCCTAAACTTCATTATCAGATTGACCTCTTGGCTAAAGAGTTTGCTTGAATGTACCCCATTTCAACTCCAAACCATCTTCAATGTGTTCCTTGTGAACTAGTCATAGTAACTGAAGAATTCCAATCCTTTTGGCTTTTCGAGTGAGCTTTGGTAAAGTAGTTCTAGTATAACACCAATAGTCCAGTTTGCTTATCTCAGTCTTAGTAGGGTCTGTGCTCTGTGGAGTTGAAGGTCTTATACAGGCAAGCTATTTCAGAAAGACTCACGAAAAACATTTTGGAGACAAGTGCTCTAAAGGGACATGTCATGTTTAGGGCTGTAAATGAGTCAAGACACTCGTGAGCAGCTCGCTAATATACTCGGTCAAAGCTCATTCGATAATAAACGAGCCGAGCACGAGCACCAATTTGGTACTCGTTTAATAAATGAGCCGAGTACGAGCACCTCATTACTCGTTTAAGTACCCATATACTTGAAAAAGCAGTTCTCGAATAAACTCGGTCAAGGCTCGCTCGATAATAAACGAGGCGAGTACGGGCACCAATTTGATACTCGTTTAATAAAGGAGCCGAGTATCGATGTGCTCATACTCGTCTCGGCTCGTTTACAGTTCTAGTCACGTTTGATCTCGGAAACACGGAAACGCCTAGCAGGTGGCGTTTCCCGTCCCCGAAACGTTTCGGGGACGGAAACGCCTTCGAAACGCGAAGAAACGCCTTTGAAACGTTTCGAGTAAGGCACGAAATGTTTCGTCAAGCTAGATCAAAACTATGTGAGGTTCATATGACTTTCAAACACCTCACTCTGTCATCTGCTGTTTCAAATAACAAAACAAATCACTGGTGGTGTACTTGGCTTCTCTATGGCCCAAAGCCGTGGGGTCAATAAGGGGATGCCTCTTACTGACTTTCAATGTCATTGGGATGACTTGTAATCAGAGGTTCGTTTTGTATTTAGATGTTATCTTGGGAATTCCTTGTCTTCTTAGCTCATAGTTAAGCTTATTCTTTATTAGTAAAGTTTTTCCTTATCTAGAAAATAACAAAAGAAACCTGAGCATGACCACATTAAGTTCCTTCCCTTTCCCTCACTTGTAATGTTGGAAATTCAAGCAAAAGCCAACTTCCTCACATCGCTCACACTCAGGATCGTGACTCCTGAGATTGTCTGCATCAAAGATCTGGATCCCAGTCCATCTCTTTTCTGTGGTTCTCCTTCTTAATCTTTCCCCGAAAGGAGAATTTTCTCCTATAGATATGACTATTAATGTTTCATTCTGTGTCTCATTATCTTGCTTGCTAGGAGGAAGGTTTGTGGTAGTTATATGTCTGGTGTAACAGAGACAAACAAGGCTGTATGGCACTACTTACTGTCTGTTCTTCATTGTACAGGGGAACCAGGTAGACTGATACGAGAACGATACAGAGCAGCTTCTCAAGTGGTCCAGAACCATGTCAGCAGCTTTTTTCTCTTTCATTAGTGATATATGTATGTGTGGCTTTTGTGGATAATACTTTGTTTATCTGAACGTAATTTAAAAAGTTTCATATATGCCCATAATTACTAGAATCACAATGTTTTAAGCCTATATGGTCCTTTTCAACAGTTTGAATTCTTATATGTTTTATTTTTGGAAAAATTTCATTTTAGGTACTCGACGTTAGACCTAATTGCAATTTGGGTACCTGTCTTTTCAATATTCTCAATTTGGGTACTTGAAATTTTAAAAATTGTCGCATTTTGGGTCACTTCACTAACGGCGTCAAAAACTCTGTTAAAATGCTGACGTGTCATTAAGCAAAATATTCTTAAAAATTTTCTAAAAATTATCAAAAAAAAATGCAAAAGTTATGAAATGTTTACTTTTAGTTATTCAGAATTTTCAACAAAATTTTGGGAATTTTTAAAATATTTTTTGATTGATGACAAATCAGCATGTTAACGGAATTTTTAACGCCGCTAGTGAAATGACCCAAAAGAGACAGTTTTTACAATTTTAGGTACCCAAAACGAGAATATTGAAAAGGCAGCTACCCATATTGCAATTAAGTCTAACGTCAGGTACCCAAAATGAATATTTTCCTTTATTTTAAATGTATTTTGAAAAATTAACACTCGATACAATCATAAACGTTTCTTGTTTGATTAAACGTACTTCGTCTGATATGAATAGTCATGTTTGAATTTTATGATTCACTTTGACCAATAATTTGTTGCAGAATAGATTGAGTTAGAATGTGAAAATTGTTGTTATTAAGGTTAAGCAAGAGGATTAAAGGATATTATCTGGAGAGGGATTCTTTTTGGAGCTGCTATTCTTACTTTTGTATTGATTCTGATTTTCTCTTCCCCATCTTACAACAACCATAATGTCAGTAGGCCATTCATAGGCTGTAACAGAGAATTCTAGAGATTCATCCTAGGAACTAAAAGTACAGTTGACCAGAGTTAATTACTAGGGGACAGGAAAAGACTCTTAGCCTTCTACAGCTAGACAGCTTTAAGCAAAGAAATTTCTACTTCTATTAGCTGCTAACTGATCTAGCTGAACTTAATACTTAACCACTGCGTTTAATGATGGAAATTGCAAATGAGTACCTCACAAATACCCCCTCTTAATTTTCAAATTTCAGTTCCTCTTGAAGTTCTCAAACTTCTCTACAGTAATGACTTTTATAAGCATCTCTAATGGCTGCTCATATGCATTGATAAATTGCAGCTGAATCATCGCACTTTAAACCAGATCTTGAATGAAATGACAACGAGTTTCGATGTTCTCTGTCATTGCATGAAAGACAGCCTAATATCACAAAAAATAGTTGTAGGTCCATTCTGCTCTTGGCCCAAATGGGTATCTAGATATTTCTAATCTTTCACCCATTCTCTAGAATTTTCTACTCATTTACCTACTCATCAACTTTCTAGAAAGATCTAAACTAAAGTCTACTCTTACTCATTCCAAGTTGCCATATCATCAATAATAACATCTTTAGTCACAATATGTAGCCTTTGGTTTCTTAACTGTAGCCGACGAACATCATCTTTTCTCCTTTCTCATCAATTTCTCCCTGCTTAGATAGTCAACACATAATGTAATGCAGCCAAAAACTTATGATGTCTTACAACTGTTTTCTTCTGCTCCAAGGTGTATTGTGAACTCCCTTTGTTGGAGAGCAATTAAGCATGTACACAACTGTGTGAACAGCTTCAGGCCATAGGATATTTGGAAGACCTTTATCCTCGAGCATGCTTCTTGCCATCTTAACAATTGTTTAATTGTTTTGTTGAGCACTACCATTCTGTTGCGGGCTTTTATGGAACTTCTCTAAATACCTTTTTTCTTGCAACAATTTGTGAAGGGCTTGTATATGAACTCATTTTCACTCTCCTTTTCTTGATACAGTATAAGCACGTTCTGTTATGTCTTGGTTTTTCACTGCTGAAAGGACGGATATAGCTGCTTATGATTGTCATCATGTTTTCACTTTTGAACTTCTAATTTGTTATTTTATTTACTTTCAGTAAGATAAGGGAACTACTATTATTCTTCTTGCTGTGCACGTTGCAGGGGTGTGCAACATATGTGGCCCTAGTATTACTTAAAATTTGAGATGTTTATGGCATGTCATCTGCCTGTAACAGAACATGATAGATAATCATGAACTTGTGTTATGTGGTTGCTTATTATGTGTTCTATTTCTAGTAGTACTACATATCTTTGGAACAACCTCTCTACTAGTTGGTGGTCAGGATGACATCTTGACCTCTCCAGATCTCGCCAACAGTGAGAATGTGGGATTACACTAGGTTGTTGCTGTTTTTGTTATTGCTATTAATGTTAGTACTGCGTTACATGTGCATCCTACATTTTCTTCGTTGATGAGAATGTTTATCTGCAATTATCTGTCGTAAATAACTTATGGACTAATCTTTAAGATTCGAAACACCCACCAAGTCAGTAATACAGCCTTGTTAGTCCTTGATTTGTACAGGGGAAGTTAAGCTGTTTGATGATCAATGATCTTGATGCTGGCATTGGTAGATTTGGTGAGCTTATAGTATCTTTACAGAAAAACTATAAAGCACAAGTACAATTGTATCAGATATGTGACATGGTTTCTATGACCACTTCTTCCTTTCTACAGGAAATACTCAAGTGACGGTTAACAATCAAACCGCTGCTGGAACTCTAATGAACTTGGCTGACAATCCGACAAGAGTTAGTATTGGGCAAAAATGGCGTGAAAATGACACAACACACAGAATTCCAGTTATTGTCACGGGAAATGACTTTTCAACAATATATGCTCCTCTAATTCGTGATGGGAGGATGGATAAATTCTACTGGTATGTTGTATGGGTTTCACGTAGATGTTCACACGGATGCATCAAACTACAGATGTTGATAGTCATTTAATGTTAACTGCATTAATAACTTATATATGTTTCATGATCTCGACAATTAATGAATATGTATATTGATCCATATTGGTCAAATCCTGTCGAAGTATCCTAGAGTTAGACATGTTTACTTTTTGAATGGAATGGATAATTTAAGTGACATTGGTTCATTCCTTGCATTCATCTCTATTTCATGGATTTCTATTAAGTGTTAATGGAAGTCTTTGTAATTTGTCTATACCAGGCAGCCAACCCATGACGATATTGTTAACATTGTTCATCGGATGTATGAGAAAGATGGAATATCTTGGGATGAAGTGGTCAGCATCGTCAACACATTTCCTAATCAAGGTAACATCGTGTCTATTTCCACTGGAATTACAATATCCTTAGACTTCAATGGTTGAACACGAAATTCCCCCAATGGGCCTAGTGAACTTCGACAAACACTCTATTGAATCAAGTTGAGAGAGCTAGGTTAGGAGCTTTTTGCATCTTTAAGGCTTAGCTTTACTATTTCTCATTGAATTTCTAAATCTGGGTTCCACATTAGTACATAATGACAGTAATGTATTGTTTAGAAGAATTCTAACCTTTTACCAAAGCAACATGGTGTTACCTTTTTAAGCTCAATTGTACTTTTATACATACAATGATGCACGCACATTCTCGAGAGGGTCACCTATTCGTGCTCAATGGATGTTGGAAACCAAACATCGCACCTGTTTCATAGTGTCTCAAAGGGTAATTCGCGTAAAAATTTGCATTTTTCGGTTCTCAATTTTGTATCTTTATATCCCGCTTCCTTGTCTGCGCAAATAGCCTTTACAAGGGCCCACTGGAAGTCCGTCAACATAGTGGATTATGTTCTAGAGATGCTGGGATAGATTGTTACAATTTGGTATTTAAAGCCAACTCCCTTTGCAATGTGGGCTAAGTTGGGACCTTTTATGCAGCTTCCAGTTACTCGGACTCTTCATTTTGCCTCAAGTACCCATGTCGGATCCTTGACACTCCTTCATGGATCTCTACACTTAGACACTTCATTTTAGTCTAAAATTCCCAAAATTCTCTGAAAACTGGTGAGTCCAACACCTGGACACGTACCCATGTCTGAGATTTGTGACCGAGTTCGGTTAACATAGCTTCCATGGCACCCTTAGTCCAGTAAGGGTGGTGGCTTGGAGGCCAATTGTAGCAATGTGGTGGGATTAGGCTCCCAGAAACCCACATTGCCTAGAGAGAATCCATGGACCTGCCATGGGCGTCATGTTCTTAAGTGGGAGCTTTTAACACCCCGAGTCTCAAATTGGCAGATTTTATGACAGTAACCCTTTGACAAAGCAACTAGACATTTCTCTTTTGGAGCTCAAGTGCACCTTTCTAAGAGCCTAATTGAGGTTTCTCACAAAAGTGGGTTATACTGTGGAGGTGTTGGGTTGGGTGACTTGGATCATTACGTGCATAAACTTGTGGGATTTAGAGAGAAGGAAAAAATAAATATGAAAGGGTTCCTACATTTGAAGGAGCCATTTTTATAGCTTTTCTGCGTGGAATACAATACATTGTACCACACTGCTGGGATCTTGAGTAGTTTCCTGTTAGAATTGTGCCCATTTAGCAGCTCTTATCTTGCCTATCAAGGCATGGGATCGGATGCCGTATATAAGAATTTTGTTAACCTTCCCAGCAATGTTTTCGCACAAAGTTGTCAAAATAAAAAAATTCCTCCAAAGGATGAATGGTTATTGGAATACTTTTACATGTTTCAGTAACCTGCTACACTTGTCCACGGAATATCATCTTAGAAACATCTTTCTCTTCTTTTTTTAATGTAAGACATTGGAAATGACAGCAAGGTTTGGTGATGATTCTTGTGCACAGGAATTCTAACTTCAGTTAATTTTCCTTGTGTTTTCTCCTCAATGCTGTGAATCCATCTCAAACTTTATTATACCAGAGTACCAAGGTCTGTCTCTGAATATCCACTTTAGTTGACATCCTTATGACACTAAGTGGGAGACCGTAGCTCCACTTGCTTCTTTATTTGAAGGTTGGGGAGAGGAGCTGAGGTGCGTAAAACATTTTTAGTTCTTTGGATTTCTTTGTTGACCTCTCATCCGAAGAGAACATGCAACTGTCATCTGCGCCACCATTGACTAATTTGCTACCCGTAGGCCTGTAGCCTACCTATCACTATCAGTTAATTAAATCCCAATCTTGTTCAGTTGTTCTTCCTTTTTTTTCTTACTGAATATTCTAAGCTGTTTTACCCTTTAAATTGCTTTATTTACCAACAGCTAGAAGAAAACTAGTCAGTACTTCCTGTTGTGAATACTGCACAGTGTATAATTTAAGCCTCGACTCAGTCGTAGGTGGTGGGAGATGAAATGTTACAGCAATGAATTTGGGGAGGAAGAAAATGGAGTGAGAAAGAGTATGTCAATAGTTGGTTTTGTTTGCAAGGGGGAGGTATGCATAAAGAAAAGAGGTAAATGAATTTCGGAGGGAATTGGAAAATTATCAAAGAGAAATGGAGAAAAATGGAAAAACAAGGCCATTATAGTCTGAAAAAGAAGTAACACAAAAACTTATATGAGGTGGCCTCATGTATGAGGCCTGTTACCTTGAAGAAGAAAAACTGGTGCCTGAAAAGTGGTGGTGGTACCACTTTTTCTTCTTCAAGGTACTAGGCCTCATGTATGAGGCCATCTTATACAAGAATAATTGAAGAAGTAATTGGATCCTTGACAAAAAATCTTACTGAAACAATAATAGTTTGGCACAATGTGAACTTTTCTAGAAACCAGGGCACTGCGTAGTCTTTTAAAAAGCTATATCCACCACGTTGAACTATCCAAAACACATGGATTGTTTGGGGTAAATTTTAGTTAAGTATACCGAGGTTTGGACAAAACACACATAGGTATACTGACATTGTAAAATTATATTGAGCTATACTCCAATGAGATTCCGGCCAGAAAATGATACGTGAACTCAACTTATATGACAATATTACCCTCAGTAAACCTTATTGAAACTTTTATACCAAAATGTAAATTTAGCCCTAAATTTTATTTTCTTTAAAATGTATATTGCTTATATTTTACAAATTTGGTTTTGTTAATTGTATTTTACTTTATTTTTTTGTTTTTTAGTCTCTATCTAAGCATTTGATGACAGATATGCCCAACTCTCTTTTAGGGGTATTATTGTCATTTCATGTGCTCCGATCACCGTATTTATGATTTGCAGTAAGCTTTCCAAAATTGGTATACCTCAATGTAATTTTTCAAATGTCGGTATACCTTTTCTGTATTTTGCCCAAACCTCAGTATACCTCAGTAAAATTTACCCTACTTTTTCTTTTTGGAAAATTTGATATGAATAATCCGAAATTTGTTCGATTATGCACAAATAATCCCAAAATGGAAAATATACATAAATAATCCCAAGTTTTGTTCCGTCCCAGAATATTGGGCCCATAGTAACTTCCGTCAACTTTCCATCACAATTATTGTTAATCATTGAATTAGTATTTGTTTATTGATTTTTAAAGAAAAATATAATCCTTAACTCTGTTTATCTCTACTAATTCCTCATCTTCTACGTTAAAAAAATAAAGGAAAATTAGTTTTAAATAATCCAAACTATCTCCGTATTGCAGAAAATAATCCGAACTTCACTATTTGTGCGTAATAATTTGGACCATCACTTGGTTGTAGTTGGTGCACCAGTCTTGACGATGTCATCCTTAATTTCTCATGAAAAATGAAATTGATAATATTAATTCAATCTATTATCCCTTTGTTAGGAGTTAAACATGAGGATTATCAAAGCAAATAATTAGCGGGAGGGCTAACGTCGTCAAGGCTGGTGCATGCATTACAATCAAAGTAATAGCTCAGATTATTACGCGCCAATATTGAAATTGGGATTATTTTCTGCAACTTGGAGATAGTTTGGATTATTCAAAACCAATTTTCAAAAAAAAAAAAAAGTCCTCTCGTAGTCTGTCACTAACCCAGCTATACCTATACGGCTATACCCACCTTCACCCATTCTCTCTCATCAATAAACAGATCCACCAAGGTCTTCATCTCCAAATCCTTCTCTCTCCTCAACACCTACCCATCATCACCACCAATTTAAACGCCACCATTGTCAAACTCGGCAATAGGGCTTGGTCGTCACTCGTCCTTGGCCTCCCAAGTTGGTGAAATTTGATGTATGTGGGTTTGGTTTGGGTTTGGATAGGCGGTTGGGGTACCGGTCGTCAGAGTTCGTCGTTCATCGGAAGGGGTAGAGGATAGCGAAGAAGCGGCGGGAGAGAGAGGGGGGAAGGAGTGGGCGGCGGTGGTGGTCGTCGTCGTCGAGTGAAGTCGGTGGTCGTAAAGTGAGGTTGGTGGTTGTGGGAGCCTTTGGTGGTGCTGTTTTGCTGTTGTTGCTGAATTTAATTTCTCTTTCACTTGGATTTGTGATTTTAAGGAGAGGAGGGGGGAGAGGTAGATTTGCAGAGGGAAATGGCGAAAAGAATTTGGTGGTGCTGTTTTTTTTTTTTTTTTTTTTTTTANTTTAAAGGAAGATATGATGATGTGATTAATGTATTGCCAACTCAGCAAAACTAACGGACAACTGACGGAGTTTATTGTTGGACCAATATTGTCAAACTGAACTAAACTTGGATTATTCATGTATATTTTCCATTTCATTATAGCAATGTTTGAATGTTTGTGAAGTCAATTCTACTATACAGCTAATCCCAGAAGTTATGGAACCTGAAATTCTAGTGTGCCTAATATTATGACTAAACCACATTATAGTTTGACTTTGCCCCCACCCCAATTATTCCAATGTTGGTATCTTTATGATGTCACTGTATTGTATGGCCTATACCACAAAACTTTTACAATAGTGCAGAAAGTACATAGCAAGTATTTTATGAAATTTTCTCAACTGAACTTGTAGTTTTATGCTCCATTCTCTGACCAAATTACATTCTCAAGAAACCTACTATCCCCCTCCCCCCTTCTCGTGGTCTGGGATTAGTTGTTACATGGTGGTAATCCATCAAGAATCAAAATTTAACATTTCCTGTATTTGGACCAATTTATCCTTTGATAATAATCCACCTTTCATGACTAGTTTTGTTACTACAAGAGTTGGGGGGGGGGGGGGGTGTGTTAATATTGGACATACAATCATTATTCATTATTATTTTAAGGAAGAGTATTTTTTCTTGGACATCCTAAAATAGTAACCATTGCTAATAGAATATCGGATGAAGGGAGAAATCAATAGTTTCTCAGTGATCCAATCTTTTCCTTGGACAAGTGTATTTGTTCTTGTTTCTTTCCATCACAAATCAGTTGCTTCTGTTAGGACAATTTATCAATGACGGAATTCTCTTTTATTCTAAACTCTGCAGCTTTAGATTTCTACGGAGCTATGAGGTCTCGAACGTATGACCGGTCTGTTCTTAAGGTATGCACCTCTTTGGTAAACTTTGTAAGCTTGTGAGTAATTTTCTTTTGAAAATAAATCGTAGGACATAGACTGTCAAAACCCTGGGGGGGGGGGGGGGGGTAGTTCAATTGGTAGGAGCTATGAGGTCTATTCCAGAGGCCCCTAGTTTGAGTCCCCTTTGAGCCACTGGAGGTTTCCCTCACCGTTAACACTTCGGGTCCATGGGATTAGTCGGGCAAAGCTCGGATACAGGGTTCATACTGTGATCATAATAAATGTTAACGTTATCTGTATTCTGCCACTACACTGCACATAAGATCAAGTTTCCATGTTTGCAATAGTCTGGGCTTACTTATCGCGTGAGGTTGATGACAGAAGTAGAGACATCCTACTAAGTAGAGGCTTCAGAACTTGAACTGCAGGGAAATGAGGAAAAAGGTTAGTTATTGTAGTGGAGCATTTTTCTTTTGGAAAAAAGTCGCTTTTCTGAGAAGCTTAAAACAACCAACACCAGTAGGAGCTTGGAAACATAGATGCTGTCAGAGTTGTATGACTTAGACTATCAAAATGATTCACCAAGAACATTCTGTGAACAAAATAATTATGTATGACATATCATCTGTATTCTGCCATTGCTGTATTCTGCATTACACTACACATGGGAATCAAGTTTCCATGTTTGAACTAGTCTAGGTTTACTTATTGCGTGATGTTGATGACAGAAGTAGAGAAATACTACTAACTAGAGACTTCAGAACTTGAACTGCAGGGAAATAAGCAAAAAGGTTGCCGAGTAGTGTAGCATTTTTTCCTTTGGAAAGAAGTCACTTTTCTGAAGAAGCTTAGATTAACAAACACCAGTAGATTCTTAGAAACTTAGATGCTCTCAGAATCAGCAACCTTAAATTGCTTAATCACCATATACTTAAGAATCAGAGGTTGATGAATTCAACCATCTTCCATTTTCCAGAGTTTTATAATTGTCCACGCCATGCATTACTCCAACATCGCAGTCGCCATTTGTGTCAGAGTTTTATCTAACAGAACAAGGAAAAGAAGAAAAATGGAACGGGTCCTGAATCTTGTTTTTGCCAACATGACCACTCCATCATGCATCTGCAGTACGTTGGGAAATAATTTCAGAAAGCAATGCATACTCAAATTTTCTCTTTTCGAACCATTCTTTGAGGCTCATGCTGATTTTGGTAATAAGCACTTCTTAAAAGAGGAAGAGAGAAAATTTTAAATGATGGGGTAAGTGGAATGGATCATGAAGACAACAATGTTACATTAAATATAGCTGTAAAGAGGGAAAGAGTGAAATTACCCTATTGAGGCAAATAGCACATATACTTAAGAACCATTCTTGGTTGCCTACTGTTTTGAAGCTGAACTGCAATGCTCTAAGCACACCAGACTCATAGTTGCAATGTGTGTATCTGTGTCAAACTGAAA
>BSSO01004883.1:0-13873 GCA_030267885.1 Mesembryanthemum crystallinum | reverse complement strand
CTTTGAAAATCAGTTAAAGCATTAAAAACTGGATGTGGGTCACCCTCATCTTCAGATCCCACCAAACTGTTCAAGTCATCTGATTCTTCAAGATCAATATCACCATCATACATCACATCATCAACAATATCTTCATCGTACACTACCAACCCAGCCTCATTTAGGTTAGGTGCAATGTGTTATGCCCTAACTGTCCATGGATCCTCTCTAGGTTATCATACACTACATGTTGAGCAAAGATGTCATCATCTTGGTCATCATTAAAATCTTCCTCACTCACGGCAAATTCACATCCACTTGAATCTGTCCATTCACCCCCACCTTGGTCAATGTCAACCTCTACATCTATTTTTGTTGCTTTTTTTTTTTTTTTTGTTGTGCCAGGTTGTTTTGAAGGAGTAGATGATTTTTTTGAAGCTGAGAATTTCTTTGCTTTGTTGGGTTGCTTTGAAGGGACGAAAGACTTATTTGAAGTTATGGAAGGTAAGACTACTTTTTCTTTGGAGGGTTTCTGTGTATGGCCAGGAGCTTTCTTCTCATTTGTAGTATTTTTGGAGGGGTGTGCAATGGGTGCACTGTATTGGGAAGAGGATGGGAATGCTAGGATTTGTTTACTAAATTTATTAGTATTTTGAGGCACAATGAAAGAGCTAAGCTTGGTAGGTTGACTAGGAGGTGGGATAGGCAATATGAATTCATGGCTTTGTTGGGTCCACTCAACCTCATTGAATAGCCCTTTAGTAGTCATGGATTGTACTGGGTTCAATGGGTCTTTATCAATTCCACCAAAACACATCCCACTACAAACTTCACTAGGCAACCTTATCCCTTGATCCTCATAGTGCACTACATACACTTCAAGTGATTCAAACCCTCTACATGACACCAAGTCCAACACATCATTATCAGTTTTTACTATCTTGATACCCTCAGAAAGAGTTTTCCCATGTTCCTTGTACCAAAACTCTGTAACATTTTCATATTTCAATTCTTTTTTGTAACTTCTAGCAGATCAAAATAACAAAATTCATCAGCTACAAAATCCTCTTTCAGATATACACTCCCCCCCTTCATAATTGAGCTCTCCACCAATTTTAGTAAATTTTCCACTATGGTGAAATTCAATGGCAAAGACAATTCTAGCAGACATATCCTGTGCCAAAACAAGGACCACACAAAATTATGAACAAAATAACAAATGATGTACAATATCATATTCCACTTCATAACAAGTAAATAAAAAATAGTAGATTTCATTACTTTGTTTGACCTATACAACATGGAGATTTTTAGTTTCCAAATGGTCAATTAGACTCTTGGCTATATTTCTAGAAAGCAAACACAGAAAAAATTCTAAATCATGTAAATCATATCATCATCATCATAAGTCAATCAACTAAAATTGGGTAACAACAAATTAATAAAAGCCGTATGATACACTTACTTGACAAATAATTTATACACAGTACAGAACCCAATCAGCATATAATATCATCTAACTAGAGTCCTTAATTAATTAATCTACTATTTAAGCATGCTTTCTAGAAAAATTACTAAGTTATTAAGATTTCTTGATATTAGGGTTTACAATAAACAAATATAGTAAATTAGGGTTTGGAATAAATAAATAGGAATTAGGATTTCAATACAAATTCATTGTTCTGGTTATATGAGAACGACCAAACTTCTTACTGTATTCAATTCTTTTTGTTGTCATGAGATGTAGACAAAAAGCTTTACCTTTTACACTGGGGTTGAGTAGTCTTTTCCTGCAAAGCTTTGAAACTGAGCAACAATGGATGGTCCCACCAATCTTAACTATTCAATACAATCCATCCAAGCAAAAGTGCAGACAATTGAAGGATGAATACAAAGAGAAGAAGGGAAGAACAAATTCAAAGATGACGCTAGATGCTAGAACCTTGTAAAAGTGATAGAAAGAAGGAGAAACGACAATAGGAGAAGGCAATATGATCGCAAGTCAATTTATGGGATTTATTCCTTCTTTAGCTTAAAAGAAAAAGAAAAACTATAGTTCCCAAAAAATAGTCACGTGATGTAAGGCAAATAAGTCATTTTAGGTGTGTTTTTGGTGGGAATGTGAGGATAGGTGGTAGTTTGAGCACGGAGCAAATATTAAAGGTGGTTCGTTAAAAAAAATAAATTCAAAGGTAGTTTGGTAAAAAAACACCATTTTAAAAGGTGCTTTCTAACAAAAAATTATTTCAAAAATGCTTGTTTTAAAATAAAATTTCTTGTGGTGCCCACAAACTATTAACTATGAGTCGATAGTGCCCATCTAACCTTATATCAAGGTTAAGTTTCGTTAAGTGATGACGTGGGACACCCGTTTTCACTAGATCCCTTCCCTACCTCTTCCCAACTCAACCTCCCACCTTCTATCAGCCCCTAGTCCCATCCCTTCCGCATGCAAATGAAATCGACTTCTTTCTTTCTCCACAAAGACTCCCCAATTCCCTTTGAGTTTTTCTCTCTCCTCTTACGCATCCTGCCCCTTTGTCTTTCTCTTTTCTCCCCTTTCATTTCCAACTAGCATAATGAAGCAAATTCACATTGTACTAAACAATTTGTCACCTGATGCACTTACATAATAATTTGAGGGTGCCATGAGGAATTTTATTTTAAAACAAGCATTTTTGAAATTTTGTAAAAACACAGGGGCACCATAGAGAAAAACCCTATAATTTAAATCTAAGGGTTACAATTAAATGTTTCTACGGCCACCGTTTAGTGGTGAGGGTGGCCATAGTAAAATTCCCCTAATGTACGCTGGGAAAATTTACAATGACCACCGCTTAGTGGTGGCCACTGAAACTTTTAATATACACCGTTAGATTTAAATGAACTAATCTTATGCGTTCATTTTATCTTATCAATTATAAGTTTGGTTGAAACCAAAAACACTTTGGGTCCAACCAAAGTGATCATTATCATTTTTTTGACTTTGGTTGGAACCAAATTGTATTTGGTTGCAACCAAACCAATAATGTTTTCACGGCCACAATTTAGCGATGGCCATGGAAGAATTACCCATGTACGCTGGCTAGCATAAATTCACACCAATTTTACAAGCGGTGGCCACTGAAACTTTCAGCGAACTAATCTTATGCGTTTATTTTATCTTGTAATTATAAGTTTAGTTTTTTTTTTTTTTTTTTTTACAACTAAAAGCAGTTTGGTTCCGACTAAAGCAATAATGTCTTCACGGCCACTATACCAGAAAGGAAGAAAGTCCCATTCGCCAACACAACGAGAGTAACGCAAAGGAACAGGATTGCAACTTTTAGCAAGTCCCTCCCACCCTCACCAGTTGAGTGTTTACTGTTTAGTGTTCACCCCTGCATTTGAAAGGCAAAACAATGGAGGTTGGACCAATGCTGGGCATCAATGGCTATCACTATCATCAGTATACCATCACATTTCATGCATACTCAGCAACCCACTTTCAAACTCGCTCTTCTTCTCCCACAACGCTTCTCAGAAGAACCACCACCTCTTTACCCATCTCTGTCACCGCTAGCAATAGACCCTTACTCACCAATAAGGTCTCTTCTTCAAAATCAGCAACTCGAAAGCCTCACTCAAATTCTCGCTCACCAAGAGAGGCTGCTCTCACTGACATTCAGCAGTCCTCTGATTTGACCTCTGCTCTCACCAGGTCAGGTCCCTCTACATTCTTCCCTTGAATTTACAAATTGGGATTTTGTACTTTTCTTTTGTTTTTTTCCTGTTGCGCACCATGTGTTCGATGAAATGTGTTTTTTTTTTTTTTTTTGTTCTTTTCTGAAAATACTTCAGATGGGGTTGCAAGGATGACCCAAAAGTTACTTGTATTCATTGTTGTAACTTTGTTGCAAGGATGGATTTCTGCTGTTGTGAATTGCCCATATGCTGTTATGACCTGACTGACCTCAACTGAACTGACGTGAATATGCACGGAATGAATAGTGATATGTGAGACAAATCATAAGTTGTTCAACTGCACTAAATTGAACTGAATGCGAATTGGTATTTATAAAGATATATTTGAGATTAAATTCAGTGCATTCTTCATGTGAGGTGGATAAGGGGTTGATTTAGGGTGCGTTCATTTCATTTGAGAGTGCCTCAACTAAAGTGGAATGAATTAAAGTGGAATGAATTGAACTCAATTGAAGTGAATGAATAGTAATATGTGGCAGAAAAAGTAAATTGATGATGTGAAGTGAACTGAATTGACCTAAATTGAATTGAATTGAATTGAATTGAACTCAACTGAACTGAACTGAAGTGGGGTTGCATAATGTGAAATGAACACATCCTTAGAGAATTAACCTTAAGTTGAGCTTTCACCCGTTAGTTTAAGCTTCTTTGGCTGATGATGTTGCTTGCTTGGTTGGTTTGATTGGTAAGTGGGGGTTACTTTATAAAACTACTCTTAGGTTCTATAATTCCATCGTCACCATTATGCAATCAGTTCAGCACATTGGAACTTATTTTTCTCTCACATAGATCTGTTCTGTGTGTTTTGTTCTACTTTTGTTATGTTTTGTTATGCGACATTCAGTTGCAATGAATGAACATACTGTTAGTATTTTTATTTAGGGAAAAATTCACTGAGGTATACCGACGTTTATCGAAAATACACTAAGGTATACCGACGTTTTGAAAAATACAATGAGGTATACGAATTTGAAAAGTCAACTACAACTCTCGATTTCTGTGGTCGGATTTCAAAAATTATGCTTTGGGCACCATCAAAAGCAATAGTGGTCCATCAAACACAGGCAACAAACTCTTTAGATGTTTCCAATAACCCCGATCAATACTTTTGCACTCCTTCACATGTCCCTCCTTCAAGGAAATAAAGCTGAAAAAATGCAATTCAAGCCTAATGACTTTTCACGACCATTACCTCTGTCAACCCAATGTATGCTTTAGTCAATTCGATCACCAAACTCATGAGTTGCATTCAAGTTTCTAAAACAGTATACCTCAATGTATTTTGTGAAACCACGGTGTACCTTAGTGTGTTTTCACTAAACCTCGGTACACCTCAGTGAAATTATCCCTTTTATTTAAGATAAGGAAAGTAATAGTATTAATAAAAAAAAAAGGTACAAGGAGAGGACAAGAACTGCTCTTTACAAAAAGATCAATACAATAAAGCCCTCTAATCCTTCTGTACTTTGGACAAAGGGATTCCGGTGAAATCTTATGGGCAAAAACCCACAAGGAAGCCAAATAAACAATCTTATCCCAAACAAAAGTGTTTCGAACATATTGATTTTTGAACACTCGGTTGTTTCTCTCCAACCAAATACACCAAACAAATGCAAACATTCGCATTTCCAATGAATCTTCCCCTCCTTTCTCGCCCCAAAGCCCTGTGAAGCGAATGTGAAACATTTGTAATAAATCAGGAGGGCAAATCCAATACTCCCCAAGGATACCAAAAAGTTGCTGCCAGCTTACCATGCATGCCAAGCTATGTTCAATGGTTCTGAACACCCATAACACATAACACAGGCATTAGCAGCTTGTACGTCTCCTCCTTGGGCTCAATTGCTGGTGTTAACTCTATTAATGACTGTAGTCCAAATAAAAGCACACACCTTGATGGGGACTTTGGCACCCCAAATGAAAGAGATAAGAGGTAAAGAAGAATTGGTAGGATTAAAAATGTGATGCTGGAAGAAAGACTTGCAAGAGAAGATTCTTGTGTTTGAGAGAGTCCACACCCTAGAAACTGATCAGAGGTATAACTAGAAGAATCAAGCAAAAGAAGTAGCTCTGCCAACTTATGCAACACTCTCCCAGGAACACCCTAGTGAAATGAAAATTCCATGAAATGGAAGAACCATCAGCGGTGTAAAAATGGTTTAGTGTTGTATATGTGCTATTGGTTTGGAATTATTTCACAAATTGTTGATCTGCGCTTTGGTTGTTTTGCACTTACATATCTACTCTTTAACTACTATCATAATTTTGATTCTTGTTATGTCTTGAGTCTCTCTGTTGTGGACTAATTTTTAAGATGGCTGGAAGTTGAAGTTGAAGTATGATCATGTAGAGCAAGTATGTATGAGAAGTGGAACAACATGTAATGGAAAAGTGTGATGATGACCAAAAATCATGAGTAGTTTTGTTGCCTTTCTGTAACTGAAGTTTATCTGGATATTTGAACATGAAAAATCATATTTCATAATTTCAGGACTTCAATTTTAGTGATACATAAAAGCACACACATAGTGGGGCATTATTCAGGTTACGAACATAATTGGGATTTGGGGGACGAATGGGCAATAAACTTATTTGCAGGTGGGACTTGTGTACACAAACAAGATAATGCAAATGGTTAAAGTAGTAAAAACTCTTTGAATCTCCATGCTTCTAATAAGGTCCAGTACCTTAAAGAACACACTCTTGACTTTTGTTCAATGGAATAACACAACAAGAGTAACTCACGTTAATGCTATATTGGGAGCCTCATCATGGCCTCATTAGAGACTGGGCGATTTTTTTCGGGGGGGGGGGGGGGGGGGGGTTTCTAGGCTGTGTCACTGTTGAAGCACCCCCTCAATCAAGCATATTACTGTGCTTGGCGAATTTTCTAGAAAGGCGCATGTAAAACACTTAGCTAGCAGCATTAAGTTATAATTAATTTTTGAGCTCCAGATCCTCGATGGAAAGGCCTTAAGAAAGTGGGGGGTAGGCCGCATAGAAGAGATAGAGATATCATCTGGAGGACCTTCAACAGCAAAACTATGGCCTTGGCTTGTCCAGAGTGTCTGCCTTTAGGAGACTTCTGATGGTTGTTACGGTCACCAGCTTCTTTTGCAAGCTGAGGAACAAAAGCACTTGAATATTATTTGGGGAAATGCCATTTGCATGTTGTCTTTTTTCATTCTCAAATTGACTATAAGTTTATTTGGAGAAGATGTAGGTAATGAATCTCCCATTTTTTCTCGTTGACAATACACATTTAAAGAGTGCACAAACTGACTGATGATTTTTGCAAACTAACATAAATTTAGTCGGATAATTTGACTAAATGATCAGCCAGTGTATGTAGCTATCATTTTATTTTACTAGTATGGGGCTATGAGATGCTTACTTTAATCTTAAATTTGTATTTCTTTCATTAATGTTTAACATCTGGCCAACCTTTTCTCAGCCTTTTTATCGGTTTCAGAGATAAATGTAAAACTCTACTGGACAGGGCATATATGTTACTTAAAAGTTGTCTATAATTCTTGCATTTTTGTCTGCACTGTCAGCCTTCGCATGTTGGTTAGTGACAAAAATTGTATGATGCATAATACCACAGCCTAAGACAATGTTTCGTACTTCAATAACTTCAAATGGCAATGTATTAATTTGTGTTATGGTGTAGATTTGACTTTGTTGTTTTATATGAGACTCATAGTAAGGATGTTGTGAGAAAAGGAAAGGAGTGTCTTTGCTGAAATGTTAGGTTTATCATTCACTACATCATAACAATTAATAATCAGTTTCTAGGACATCTAATGGAAGTTTTCTGTTTTTTTGTTTTTTTNATCAACACTTTTGAACATCTGTATTTTTCTTATCTAAGCTGCAAATTTACAGGTCTGGAGCGATATTGAAGGCACCAGACTTGAACATCGTGTTACGTAATTTTGGGAAATCAAGTAGGTGGAGGGATCTATCTCAGGTGTAGTAGTCTACAGCCATGGTGTGTTTAACGTGTTAGTTTTGAAAACGAATCATGTTTTGGTTGTTTATGTAGCTTTGACATTTCTTTGAGTTTGTTACTGTAAATTGTTTATGCGGCCTTCAAAACGTCTTTTGTTATATTCTCACTTGTTTTACATTATGCTTGGGATTCTTGCGTTAGATGCTTGTAGGCATCCTATGTGAACCGAGTCAATTTAATCAATAATTGCAAATCCTGTTCAAGCAAAGTAGATAGTTTTGCAAGAGATAGAGGAAGGGGAGATCACTTATCCCACGTACAGTTTTTTCATGTGCATAGCCATGTTCTTGCAGTCGGTTTTCCTTGTGTGTTTATGTTATTTGCAGATTTGATGACTGAATTTTTGCTTATGCTTGCTACTATGCAGCTATTTGAGTGGATGCAGAAGCATGAGAAGATCAATGTTGCGTCATATAGCAGTTATATTAAATTTATGACAGAGAGCATGAACATTTCAAGGGCTCTTAGTACATATGAGAGTATAAATGATGCAGCCATGAGAAATAACATCTCTGTATGCAATGCTATTCTCAGTTGTGTGGTTAAGAATAAAAAGTTTGACAAAGCAATCAATATGTTTGAGCAGATGAAGCAAAGCGGTTTACAACCAGATGTAGTAACTTATAGCACGGTATGTTTCTATAACTGATACTACACGATGAGAATTTCTGGTAAATTCAGGCAGCCTAAAAGATTTGCTGAGACTGTGATCTAGCTTTGAGATGCTAGGTTTTGATATTTGAAGATAGTGAATACAATAATAACACTACCCTCTAGTGAATCCCGCCATGGCAAGGTGATGGTGGACCAAAATATATGCAACATGACCTCTAATCGATATTGTAAGAGGCACTTTCTGATAGACCCACGAAAAGAGATTTTTGAAATAATGTAGTAGCGATAGTAATATTAGGTAGCAGTTGCTTAGTAATAGACTAGAAGTAGAAGTGGAAAAATAAAAAGAAGTAGAGAAGAAAAAGGATCAGCAGTGGTGATGAAATTAAAAATAATTGTTTATAAATATATAAATACAATGTACTTTATATGATAGTAAAAAGAAAATAGGTAAAGATAAAATAAAAACTAATAAAATAAAAAACAATGAGCAAAAGAAAAAAAAAATTGAAAAAAAGAAAGTTGAAGAAGCCATTATAGAAGGATTAGCAACTTCTAAGAAATTAAATACAAATCAAATGTAACAAACATGCTAAATGAATGACTGAAGATAGTAGTATTAGTTGCTTTTAGTTATGAACACAATAAAGAAGCACTGTTGAGTAAAACTAATAATAAAATCAGATTTATATTTGAAGGTACTGTATGTTGTTCTAAAAATGAGCACTGCAATAATTGTTGAATGTTTTGCTAATTAAGAATTTTAATCTGCAAAAGCAATTTGAGTTGATTGCTATTTTTCATCGTCTTAGCTGCTGGCAGGTTGCATGAAAGCAGAAGATGGATATAGAAAGGCATTAGAGCTGGTCAATGAGATGGAAGAATATAGGATTGTGATGGATGGTGTGTTGTATGGAACACTCATAGCTGTTTGTGCTTCAAACTGTCGATGCGAGGAAGCAGAGATGTATTTTATCCGCTTGAAGGCTGAAGGTCATTCTCCTAATATGTACCATTACAGCTCATTACTCAATGCATACTCTGCCCATGGCAACTATCAGAAAGCTGATGAGTTGGTGCACGATATGAAAGCAGCAGGGTTTAAGCCAAATAAGGTTTGTATTATATTAATCCTGTATTCTCACAAGCAAGCACCATAGACTCCATCTTGGGAATTCAGGTTTCAAAATGCATTTCTCAAACTAAGACCAAATGTAAGAATAAACCAATCAGAATTAGATTTGTTTGGAGTCAGGAGTTAGGAGTTAGGACAGGAGAATTTAAGATAAATCCTTTGTAAGATATTTTAGGGATTAAGGACCCTGCTTTATGTCAAACCTGCACATTTTTCTACATCACGCCTCTTCTGATATATAAGTTTTTGATGGCATAACTCATAAGTAGTCAAGTGTCGTCAGAGATATAGTTTTTTCTTAATGTGGTTGTGGTGTTGACCCTGATGTTCCCGCACAAGCTAAAGACACATCAGATGTGCATCATTGTCCTCAAACAAAGGCTTGTGAATTATCTCTTCTTGTGTTTCCTTTTGCAATTAAACAAAATTTGGCATGTAACTCTGGTAGAATATGTTAAAACTGCTGAGCTTCATAGATTTATTCATGACAGATCTTAGATTGCTTGCTTTTTGCTGTATTCTGTTCATATGACCTTATTTGATGAAGAATTATTTCAATTGATCATATCTAAACTCTTCTAGTGCATTTTTTGATGCCATTGCAAATGCCTTTTCATCCTTGCTTGACACTTTTGCAGGTTCTTTTGACAACTTTGTTAAAAGTCTATGTTAGAGGAGGCTTATTTGAGAAATCAAGGATACTGGTATCTGAGCTAGAAGCTTTGGGCTATGCTGGAGATGAGGTACATATAAATCCTTTTGTAATTATCTGTATATGATCTTGTGAATACATGAAAGTCATATACATATGGAACTCTGCTGCTTTTTGAAAAAGTAATTCATATGCACTGACAAATGACAATGCTTTCTGTATGAATATATATAACGATAGAATGTACACAATAAGGTCAATCAAACATTTCCACCCAACAAACCTATTTTCAGAATGCTAGCGGTTTAATGCTGGGTTCAGGACTAATGGGCGCATTTGGCTCAAATTGAGACCAAGCCATCCTGGTTCTAAAGTTTGGATGGGAGATTAGGATAGGGTATACCATAATCAATGTCAAGTTGTCAGCTTAAAGCTCATGGAGTTCAAGTTTCCTTTTTCAAAAGGTTCCTTGCAAATACATGTAAACATGAGAGTCGTCTTTAGTTTACTTGAAGTTCAGCTTGCTTTTCAATTCACAGCAACAACGATCCAGTAATAATCCTACCAAAGGAAGGGTTTGAGGAGGTCCAAATGTACACAACCTTACCTCAAGTAGGGAGGCTGTTTCCGAAAGACCAACAAAAAGCTTTTTTCTTTTCTTTTTTTTTTTAAATAAATAGACGAATAAAGACATAAAAATAACAAAATTCGAACTAATAAAAATAAAACTCAAAAACTTTAAAACCAAAAGAAGTTTAACAAACTCATACTTAGAAAGAGAAAGTAAGAGTACAAAAAATAATAGAAGTAATAATAATAATATCAGTAAATAAAAAATATAAATAACAAAGGTAAATAAATACACATGCAACTACTAGGGGTACTACATAAGTCCAAAATAGGAATGAATGAATAAATAAATAAATAAATAAATAGATAAATCGATATCTAAATAAATAAGTAGATAAATAAATAAAAAGGACTAGTTAAATACTTTATCAAACTCATCACAACCACAAAAGAATTTTTTTATCTATGATCCTCTTCCCACGTCCTATTACGCCAAAGTTGTATTAAGGGCCATGTTCTCAGTAAGTTCTAGGAAGGCCATATCATGCCTATTCACCTCCATCCAGTTCTTCTTAGGCCTACCTCTTCTTCTCTTGTAGTCCCTGAATACAATCCTCTCACATCTCCTTACCGGGACGTTCGGTTGTCTCCTCATAACATGCCCAAATCATCAAAAGCCTCGTTTCTCGCAACTTGCTTTTAATTTCTACCAACCCTACCTTGTCTCAAACCACATCGTTCCTGACCTTATCTCTTCTAGTAATGTCACACATCCAACGGAGCATCCTCATCTCTGCCATCATAAATTTTTGAATATAGTTCTTCTTGAGAGCCAACACTCTGCCGTGTATGGCATCGTCGGCCTTATAGCTGTACAATAGAACTTTCCTTTCATACATGTTATCCAGTACTTTCTTGCTTATAAATGGTAAACTTGGTGTGCAGATGCCTTATTGTCTGTTGATGGATAGTCTCTCAAAATCTGGGAAGATTGATGAAGCAAAATTAGTTTTTGATGAGATGAATAAGAGACAAGTCAGATCTGGTATGCTCCTTATGATGTGTTTACCTACTGATTAAACCATGTGATTTTTCTTGCTACTATTAGCTGCTATGTTATGCATTTCCATAATTTTTTTTTTTTTTTTTTGATTCCGGTTATGTTTAAGTGTATTCATAGTCTGTAAAATTTACATTGGAATCTGGGACATCATTTTAGAAAGAAAAGCTCAAGTCCCTTCCTGAAGTCATATGTCTTATTGCTTTTTAAAGTGATTTAGTTGTCACATTGGTTGGAGCATATTTTGCTTGTCATTCATTCCCAAAATGTGTGGTCTCTCTTTTCCTTTTTGTTCAACCACATTGCACGACCTTTTTTTGTTTATGATTATTTTTTATGTCTGGTGCTAGCTTTTATGCTTGCTGCTGCTGAGAAATTCAATGCCATATACTTGTGTTTCAATTATATGAAAATCTTTCACTTAGGTCCCGTTCTTTTCAACTAGTAACGTTTGAGAGAAAAGGTAAGTTATGCTAAACTGAATTTGCAGAGCTAAATTGAACTGTATTGAACTTAATTCATAAGAGGAAAACCTAACTGTATGGTGAAGATGAAAAAAATGGGGCCTTATTCCCAAAAATGCATAACTAATTATGTCACGTTTAAAGTCTTCGAATCCAAAGTGAAGCTATTTTGATTGATCTCTTGGAATTCCATTCACGAAGATTTCCATAAGAGGGAATTGGTGGAGCCCACATCTTTGCTTAATGTTATGGAGACTATTTCTATGAGCACCAATGGTGACTGTAGGGTATGGATTAGAGGTCCCTTTAGGGCCTTCTCATGGAAGGCTTTCTTCATCATTCTTCCCCTACCTTCACATATCAATCTTATACTGTGGCCAAATTTATTTGGAATTCTAAGGCTATGTTTGGCACGAACAACTAGGTTTTGAATAAAAGCTACAGCCAAGCTTGCTGTTAGTTCTTCTTTCTCTCAGCTACCAAATAGTTTATGAAGCAACGGCTACATCTACAACTAATTTTGTGACGCTATCCTATCTAGCTTTCACTTTGCAGCTACAATTACAACTAATTTACTACTATTTCAAAGCAACTTTCAACTATCTTCTCCTACTTTAAACTAATTTTGTGAAGCTACAACTAGTTTTGTCAAACATAGCCCAAGCTTACCTCAAAATGTGGGTGTTTGTTTGACCTTAGTGCTACTGCTACGTATGGTATACACTCATGATATGTTGTAGAGCTGGAGACTGTGCTGATCTATTACACCAGATCTGTTTGTTGTGTTAATGGGACAGTTGGATTTGTTTACACTTGTTCTTGCATTGTGATATAGCTCAGTTGTTTCGGAGATGACTTTTTGGTAAGTTTGGGATGTTGGGTGTGTCCTGCAGCCATTTTTCAACATTCGCGGTTAAGGAGAAGGGGTAGGGAGAAGAAGTTACCTTGACACAATGACACTGCGGCTACTGCGCCTTCTTGGTGGTATTGGGTGACTTTGGCTAGAGTGAAACTTACGCATATTCTCTGGCAGTCCCAAACGATTGATTTGACTACTGATGGATGGTGTATTTGGCTTTCTTATGCGCCAACGCGGTTGAGGCTTTTAAAGGGGTACGGATTATTGACATCCAATGACATTGGAAAACTTTATTTCTGTCATTTGAGGACTCCTTGACCTCTGAGGCTATTATTACTAAATTATTTTTAATACAAATCTTCTTGTCTAACTCTAAACAAGTTACCTTGAGCAAATTCATACTGACTGGCTAGTCTTGATGCTGTAACTAGTAGAAACTAGAAAGACTGAATAGAAGCAAATGTATGACTTTTCATCGTAACTTATTAGATGAGAAGCTAAGAATATTTGATTGAAGGAAATAGACTTTTGCAACCCAGCTATCATTAAGCTGTTTCTGCCTTTTATTTTATTTTTTTCCTGTTTTTTTCTTTTTATGTTTTCATTTTTTTTGGTAGTATATCGGATTTAATTTAAGCTAAGATTAACTATCTACTACTCCCTCCGGCTTGAAATCATCTTAACACTTTCCTTATTAATCCGGCACATAATGAACTTAACATTTCCTTATTAGGGTCTTTTTTTTGTATAAAGTTACTAACATACCCCTATTTCCTTTAC
>BSSO01004882.1:0-13874 GCA_030267885.1 Mesembryanthemum crystallinum | reverse complement strand
CTTGGAGTGGGATGTGGGAGGGTCATTCTTGCCCACCATATTATGTTTGCAGTGGGTTGACACTTGTTTCATGTTGAATTGGCAGGAGGTTAAAAAGTCTTTTGAGTACTGGGCTACACCTGAAGGAGACTTGGTTCATCCCGCAGATGCCATGCAACAATTACTTGAGCAAGTTAGGCGTCACAAGGTGAACATCGACGGCAATGTCTGCACTGTAATAGTGACTACTTTGGTTCTTGAGGTAACACTTTATCCTTGTTATTCACATGGACGAAACATAGTATCTAATCTGATGATCTGACATATTGGCACAAAATGCATCTGCATGAATGAAGTGATCATATAACAGTACNCTAGATTTGGTTGCCTTGTAATAGTGCATTCTGTTTTTTCGCTCATACTAGTACATATCCATCTAAGAGCTGCCACTTATGGTCTATTTCTGGATGTCCAGAGTGGAAGGATGACGCGATCAATTTTTTTCAAGGAACAAAGATTGACTGTTACAGATGAAAGCGCTTAGTAGCTTGTGTTCCGTGCTGAATAGAGTACATTTGAGAAATAAAGAAAAATAAGAGTGAAAAATGCATGCACTACTACCTAACACCTGGTCTGATCATGATTACTTGGGGGAAGGGAAAGAACTCGTTTTAGAACTCTTCATTCTTAGGGCCACTGGAGGTTTTTTTTGGTCGTAGACTTCATGGCCTATGGTAACTAATTGGTAATAGTTGGGCAAAAGTAAGAATACCCATGTAATCTAGATTTTATTAAAAAATAAATAATTAACGTGAACTGAAACGAAGTCCCTTGGATTCAAAGTTGAAGAGGGGAGTTGATACTCCGCAGCATTATTTTTTTAATTTTATTTTCTTTGCTACTGAGATAACTTGGAACTCTTGATCTTGTAATGTTTATACTTGTGCCATTTTATCTTCATTGCAGGGTTGGCAGCGAAAGCTCGATCCTGACTACAACGTGATGCAGACACTTCAAACATTGTTATTCAAACAAGATTGGGCGCAATCGCTCTCATACACTATTGAAGGACTTATGGCTCCATAGAATTTTTCTTCACTGCTACTGTAACTATAACAAAATTTTGACGATACATAGCTTGTCTCTGGAATAAGGTTAAAGCAGATTAGGTCTCATTCCTTCCACTTTCGCTTTGTTCCTTGTTTTTTTTTCTTCCATTTTGATTTGATAGCATTTAGATGTTGTTCAAGTTATTGAGTGGTGCTTTGTAATAGTTGTCCCCGAAAGTGGTTGAAATTTTGCATCAAATTCTGTCTGTATATAAGCCAGGTATGTTTTGTATTCATTTTATGCCTCTGTGCGTGAGAGGTATCAACAGACAATTGACAATCAAAAGTTTTATTGAACTTTCATCAATCTTAGTGTTAAACCCATTGTGATTTTTGATGTGATAGCTGTTTAACATTCTACATTACGCAACATATTATCATTCAATCCAGTTTAGAGCATTGCACCCAAACCAAAAACAAAAACAAAAAAAAATTCTAGTTTAGAGCACTAAGTTTAGCCTAGATTATGTATCATTCTTCAGCTGTAATGAACATAGCCATATAATTACTTCTATTTCGTGAACGAAACTTTCAAAGGGAGTTCCATCGCAAACTTGGAAGAAATCCATGAAGTGTTGCCAAAATACAGAAAACTTACAACTGCACATCTTGACTGGATCTGACATTATTTTTTGATCATACTATCGTTCTTCTTCCACCCCCTCCTTTAAAGAAGTTATAAGTGGAGGAGGTAGAGGGGAAGAAAAGGTGGTGAAAGAAGAATACGAGGGGAAGTAGAATTTGGTAGAAACTTGGATAAACGAGTACCAAAGTCCAAAGACGTGTTCATTTCAACTGAAATGAGCGGTGTCTCTCTCATGTTTGCATAGCAAATCAGGACACTTTTAGTTTGAAATGACCTCANAATATGAACACCTAGAAATATATATACATCTTATTATAATCATTGATACACATCCTGCCTCGGCGCAATGTCAAGAATTTAACCTAAACGAGACAGGAACAAAAATTATGTCAGCAGAAGCTAAGCTATTTGCAATTGCTATCAGATCTCTCTTATTATGTCAAGACAAGGTGGCTGCATTCTCACTCTTCAGCCTGTACATTTCCTTGATGGCTTCATCTATACTGCATATTGCCATCTTCTCCACCTGCTCCCAACGTTTATATCGATTTAACAATCCACCATCTTGGATCATAACAAAACTTAAATAAAACATATTAGCCGGGAGTAACATAAAATTTACCTCAAGTTTATTTTGTTTCGCCTTGTGGTTATTAGGAAGAACACGGATTTCGTCAATCAACTTGATGCACTCGGATGCATTTTCAGGGGAGACGAATCCCAAGGCGATATTGACACAGGACTACCACAATGAAAACACAACTAGTTAACATGGCTTGGCAGTTGCGTAAACAAGTACAGTCAATGTGAAATTCAACAAACTTGCAGTTTATATATGCTTCATGAGACAATAGTGTATCAGGTTCGAAATGCATGAACATAAACGACTGAGTTAATTGGTTGAACATGAAATGCAGGAATCAGATACTTCCCACAAAATGAAGCTATTTACCTAGTTCCCCTTAAGTGGAACTTCCTCAAAGAAGCTCTAATTGTTGTGTACAAGTGTGCAACCAAGCTTTAGCAATTCCCATATAAGTTTTGATTATGGAAAAGCAACATCTTAAGAACGACAACTTCCCAAACCCAAATGACCACAAAGATTTGTATTATCCCGCAAATGAATCAATTTCTACAATCCAGCAGCTTACCTTAATGTTTCTTATCTGATAAGGACATCCTGCCGGAATAAACACAGCTTCTCCAAGGCATTGATTGAATGTCCAAGGTTCAATCCCTAATAAACAAAAGTTCACAAGTACATTCAAGTCATCATATATGGAAAAGAAACAAAGATAAGATTTGCAAAAACAATACTCACCAAACTCCTCCTTGAGCCTCATTTTATGATGTCCATCAAGATAGAAACTTCCATCAAAAATCGGATGAACAACCTACAACAATATCCCAAAGTTCAACAAAAAAATATAACCAAATAAATAAATAAATAATCGTAAAGAACCTGTCAATAGTTTACTCACATCCTTTGGGAGCGCATTATCATAACTAAATTCATCTACATGCTTTGCAATATACTCTAGGAGCTTTGGAATGTCTTGTCTGCGAAAAACATCCCATTGGCCCCCACAAGGCTCCAGAAGATGTCTTTTGTCGGAAAGACTGGTGCTTTCCAGACGATCCAGATGAGATATCTGATCTACTGATTTTTCAGGACTATCACTAGTCCCAGAGCAAATCATTGAAGCATCGGAATCAGTATCAGAACAGTTAACCTTGGTAGGTGACTTATCATCCCCGACATTGACGCCACAAGCACCATTTGTGGCTGCTGAGCAGCTAGAAGCACCAGCTACTCCTGCTTGCTCTCCTACTTCCACCGAAAATTCACTATGCATCCTTGCCTCTTCATTCTCTACATCTTGAGAAATACACCCTCCCTTATCCTTTGCATTATTCTGTCTTATGAGCATTTTAACCTTATTAATATCCTCCTTCGAACATTGTGCATCATTCGCATGTACCAAGATGTTCACCTGCAAAAAAGAGAGTATCAGAAAGAGTGCGTTCAAGACAAGGTGGGGTGGTTGACATTGAGAGCCAGTTGCAATAGACGAGACTCATATGGTTTAGGCATGAAATGAAGAGACAACTGGACGCCCCCGTAAGGAGATAGAGGATTGTACTAAGGGACTGCACGCGAAGAAGAGGCAGAACCAATAAAAACTGGGCGGAGTTGATCACACAGGATATGGCCTTCTTACCGAATACATGGCCCTTAACAGAAAACTTTGGTGTAAGAGGATGCGGGTAGAGGATCCTAGATAGGAGTTGTTTGTGTTGATGAGTTTGATAGCATATTTAGTTAGTCCTTTATTACTAAAGCTGATTGACTAAGAAGCCGCTTGGCCAAAATTGTCAACAAGGTTTTCTTCCACCCCCCCCCCCCCCCCCCAAAATTTCCTTTTTTTATCAAGAGCTTCCATTCTAATCCCATATAGAAACTAGGCCAAACGGCCTCTAAGGCTTCAAGTTTCCAACCAAATAAAGATGTAAGAAACTTGGACAAGCACTGCAGGACAGGAGGAAACTCACCACATCATAGGAATTATAAAAGAGCCTAGTCACCAATTCGCCCCGTGCAACTTCCTCCCTGCTTCCACAAGAGATACATACTTGTGGGCCAAGTTTAGAATCTGGAAAATCCTCTGGCAACTTCCCCGCAAGATTCAGAAGGCCTGACGTAGGACTTGTGTAAACTTGAAGCGGTAGGGAGTCAATAATCTCACTATAGTGGCCCTTGAACAATCTTTGAGACAAGCCTGAAGATAGCTTTGCCATCACTTTCAGTGTTTCACGTTTTTTGTGCGTATACCCCTCCCCTAAGGACCCAATAAAGGACTCCTTAGTAGCAATTTCAACATCATACCAATCTGAGGAACTTGCCACTTCAACAGCATCTTTTACATTTTCACAATTACTGGAGCAGCCCTTCTCTAGATACCTACAGAACATAGCTAGTGGATCCCATCTCAAGTTTGATGCACCCTGGAGCACATTACGAAGTTTTACAGGCTGTCCCTTTTGCCAATGTTTCTGGAAATGAGTGAGTAGACCATCGTGATCATTGGAAATACTTGGGCAGTAAAGGAAGTTGTCCTCTGACTCTTTTCTTCTAGAAGCTTCTTGTAATTCATTGCTTTTCTCGGCTTCCTGAGACGTTTTTGCACAGAATATACAATGCACGAAACCATCTGTAGTTCGTACAATGTCACCCTCAGAAGCCATTTCTTTGGCACTAATTTCCAGTTCTTTGGTCCAGTTCAATGGAAAAATACATCTCAAATCAAGAAGGCTATTATCACAGCCACCAAGCTCCATAGGTGGACAAGATAGAAGGACACATGCCGTTGAGTCCTGCAATGAAGCAGAAGAACCAAGGTCTGTACTGTCCGTACTTCGAGGCATTCGAGCATGGTTGCTTGTTTGTATGTCTGAACATTTCTTCAAACCAGGAAGATTTGTAATTGTTCGATTTTGATATTGGATACTAGAGCTTTTAACACCTCCAAGTGAGCCATCTCGGGTGTATTCTTGACAGCAACTCAAACAAAGGTTGTATGAACAATTCGGGCAGCTTCTATGAAAATCCAATATTGGACTTTTGCAGTTGTTGCTGATCCACAAATCAGACAGTTAACAAGAAGCAATCACGACATGTTTACCAATAATTTATGTATTTTAAATTAACAGTTCAAGCGGCAAATGACATACCAGCAGCAACGGTCCCTGCAGCCCACATCAGCTTGTCGAATCTCGACTTCAGAGAGATTCTGCCCTGTCATGCATGTAATGCTTCAGAAAGGAGACACCTCCGTTAAAGAACTAAAGATTGAAAAACTTACATCACACAACATGCACCATTCAGGATAAAGAAAAATTTTAAACAATATCATCATAGTAACCTTTAAATTTTGCCTCCATTTCCACCTCAATGCTCTGCTCCTGGTTGATTCGTACAAGAATAGGGAGGAGGTAATTGATCAAGTACTGCAATTGTTGAAATTTACTTCCTTTCCATTGTTCCTTCAAGATTTCCTACAATGTGCATCAACACCATCACTACACAGCCCCACGAGGCCACGAGCAATTAACAAAAAAAATAAAAAAAAATAAATAAGAAGTCAAATGAAGTCCAGTGGCAACCTTGAAGCCGACATCCTTTGACCGAGTAGTGCAACAGGCCTTGCAATCGCAACTTCCACAACAAACAGGACATCTCTGTTTAACTTCTTGGGGATCAATGCACCTGAAGCATACGCCCAAATGGAGCAAATGCAGACAGATAAAGCACGGTATATAGGCAGATTACTAGGTTTGCTATCATTGGCAAAGGAAACGAGTGGCAGAAAGAGGTCACCAAAATGTCACTATGAAGTTGGCAATTGCACGAGGACAGTTGAAGTGCATCCACATTAAACATGATTCTTGAGTATTATTCCTAGCATCTATATTTCATGCCAATAGTCCAGTTTTAATAGGTGCGTTGTAAAGATGCAATTTTCAGTGGCAAGAAAGTTAAAATGTCAGAATTGCTCAAAACACAACCATCAAGACTGAAACTTAGTGTCCCTACAAACGATAATAAACTTTGAAGGACCTATATCCTTATTCAAAAGATAACTGAAATCAATAACAAGGGACAAAAAACCTATAATGTTAATTCTTCAACAATGTACCTTTCTTTGATGCAATCCGAACAAAAGAATCGCTTCTTGCAGCTCAAACACTTGGTTAAAGTTCGATTTTCATTAAGTCGGCACCAATGGCATTTCCTCCTCTCATTAGTCTTTACTTTCCCCATATTCCCCACATATGGCACAGCCTTAATATTTGAAACAACAAAATCAGAATCATCACTAACTAAAATGACAAAAGAAAGGGGACAATAACAAGAAATACAAGCCTAGAATTACCTTCAATGAGCTGATAGGAGGTGGCTCGATGTTCTTAGACCGAAAACGCCTATTAACCGTTGATTTCGTGTAATTCACCCCAACTTTGATCCCCAAAGACCCAGCATTGTCAAGAAACTGAGTTTGGGGAGCTGGGGGAATTGCCATCAACCCATAAGGCAAGTCCCTAGTAACCTCACCAACTGCATTTGCACTCTCCTTCTCACCCTTCTTACTCCTCTCAATAATCTCCCTCCTCAAAAACACTCTAATCAACTCCGCCTTCATCCGCTTCATCCCTTTATCCGAATTGTTCTCCAACACCTCCAATGCCCTCTTCCTCTTCAACCTCTTCTCAATTCTATCTCCTCCTCCTCCTCCTCCTCCACTCCCTCTTTGAATCTTCAAAGATTCAGGCACAGTAACCCTCATATTCCTCAACCTCCCCTGCTCATAATGAATCTCACAAAGGGTCTTCCCCTCCAATACATTCCTCTTACACCTCCACCCTCGCCCATCTGTCCTCTTGCACCTCAAATCATCATCATCCCCGGCTTTCGTCTTCACCACCACCCGAACCGGATTCTCTTTCTCTACCTCCTTCTCCTCCTCCGGTTCCACCTTGACCACCTTCTTCAGTTCACCATCCTGGGGTTTACTACCCTTAACCTTCTTCAAATGTATCCCACAAAGGCTTCCACCCTCAACCGCCCGCCTCTTGCACCGCCACTCATGCCCATTGGTCGCACCACACCGGAGATCATCCGGCACTACCACCGACTCCCTCCGCTTCTTCCTCACCAATTGTTTCGCCTTCTCCCCCTCCACATTGTCCTTAATTCTCACCTTCTTAAAATGTGATTCACAAAGGGTTTCCCCCTCCACAACCCGCCGCTTGCACCGCCAATCCCTCCCATCGTTCCGAACACACCGGTCATCACCCTCCGGCACATTTTCCGTCAAGGGTTTTTCCTTATCCTGATTTTTAACCTTACCCAAATGCACCTCACAAAGAGAGTACCCATCTTTCACCCTCTTCTTGCACCGCCAATCCTTCCCATTAGTCTTCCCACAACGCAGATCCTCCGGCACCGGAGAATCAACCCTCTTCCCATTTTCTCTCTCCTCTTTCCGGGTCGGGTCCTGCACTCTGGGCCGCTTCCGAGTTCGGGTCTGGGTCTGCGCCTTACTAAAGTGGGCTTCGCAAAGGGTTTGCCCCTCTAGAGCCGGCTTCTTGCACCGCCAGCTACGACCGTCATTCCTGGCGCACCGGAGCTCATCCGGCACCGGACCCACCACCGGAACCGGACCCAGACCCGGAACGGAAGTGGGTTCGAAGGGGGGTTCATCGACGGGTTCGGGTTTGACCCGGACACGGATCCGGACACGGGGTTTAGGTGGTTGTGGTTGTGGTTGTGGTTGCGGTTGTGATTGTTGTTGCTGTTTTTGGCCGCGATAGAGATGGGATTGGCAGTAAGATTTACCATCGGCGACACGGCGCTTGCAGCGCCAATCACGGCCGTCGGTTCGCTTGCAGCGGAGATCATCCGGTGGTAAGGGTTCCTCCATTTTTGCGTCGGGGATTGTGCCGGTGAGATGAGAATGAGAGAGAAAGATAGGGTTTTAGGAGAGAGAAAGGGGGAAAATGATGGCAGTAGTAGTAAATGGGAATTGGAGAAAGGGAGTTAGATTTGATTTGGGGTTTTCTGGGGTTTCAATGAGAAGAAAAGGGGGTCACTGTTTTGGGAACAGAGTGACTAATGTATGTAAATGTACTGAGAGAGTACTGATGGCTTGGTTGCATAGGTATCTGAAAAGTGGGGTGGGGGGTACTCAAAACAGTTTTTCTCTTTCTTTTGGTTCACAGTTGATTAAAGATTTTAGATCTATATAAACCACTTTTTTTTTCTTTTTTTTTTTTCCCTCCCTTGAGTAATTTTTTGGGGGGCATGAAATATCTCTGCAGATTCTCATGGTTACCAAGATCAAAAACATTGTGATGGGTTATTAACAAAATGGTTGGTGTGAGTGGTTTGACACTCTAATTCCTTAAGTAGAGTTATTTTTTTTATTTTTTTTGATCCAAGGGAGGCACAAAGGCCAGTACAATAAATTACATACAACAAGGGAGGGGGGAATCGAGTCATTTTTAAGAATGAAAAAACTATTTGCTGAAAGTATTTTGTCCCTTCATGGTTAACTCTAACCCACTGCAAACAGAGTTAACCTTGAGCCAAAGGGTCAAGGTGAACTTGTGGTTCTTCAAATAAATAAAAAAACACATTGCGATGGGTTTATCAGATTTCAGATTATGCCTCCTTTGATCCGTATAAATGAATTGATGGATTCAATCAGATTTATGTATGCGTGTAATATAACGTTTAAGAAATAATCTCGAAATAGATTTGTATTTACACAATGTTGTGTGCAACAATGAATGAAAATAAATCATTTATGAATGGATGTGCAAGATAACACAAGTAATAAGTAAATTGGAGTTTTTTTTTTGATAAATCATAAAAGAATTTTATTAATAAAGACACTAGTCCATATAAATGCATCATAATGAAAATCACTCCCTATCCCCACCTCTAGGAAGAGTTGAAGTGATATCACATAATCATGTGCAAACGGAACTAGGACGGAGTACACCCAAATATATCACATAACACCTAATCCCTATAACTTGGAGTTATTTTTATCCAAAACACTATAAAATTAGGCCCTATTCAGGGTGGTTGCCAGTTGTCAGTTTTTGGTTTTGAAAAATGTTCAACTCTTTGTAGAAATTTTATGTAAAGCTGAAATTTTGTGTGCTTACTGCTCCCTACTTAATTTTCAAAACTGACAATAGAAAACTGAAAACCAAAAAAAAGTAGTTTCCAAAACTGGTTTTGAATTTTGAAGAAAAACCATACCAAACAAAATGGAGTTATATAACTAGTACTGCTACTTGTAAAGGTACTGCTACATTCACATTTTAGCACTTAAATATTGAATAAGCACACTATTAAATTCACAATTTAACACTTAAAAATATTGTCAAGACTCAAAAGAGTATCCAAAAGGTGAGATTGGCTTAGAGAGCTGTAGATTGACCAATAGATACTCCATGATACATAGTTGTATAACTATAACCCTTTGGGACAGGAGACAAATGCTGATGCTTCCTCTCACATGTTCCTAATCAGTAGTAATCAGAAGCTCATAATCATAAATCCTGTACTTGCAACATGTGATTTGGGAGTTAAGGTTTCAGTTCAGGCACAGCCCCAATCCAAACTGGCCACAGTTTGGGCTTCATACAGAAAGCTATTCGGCCCAGCCCAACTCTTTTTACAAAGATTTTACTGTACTAGAGTACGTCTTTCCGTCCGACCTTTCGAGGACTTGGTATTAATGTACTTTTAAAACTACACCTCAGTTATGTATAGTAGATTATTATTGGCGGGATTACCAACCAGTGGTTCGACACTCTCAATCTTAAACAAGGTTAAGGGTTCGAATTTTATGAATGGAAAAACTGTTTTTGGAAGCATTTTACCCCTTCGAGTTCATACCCAGTGTGAACAAAATCCTATATTATTATTATTATTGAAGACATTAGGTTTATGACTAAGATCCTATTAATTTCTTTTATATGCTGAGAACATTATGTTTGATATTATTATTATTATTATTATTATTATTATTATTATTATTATTGAATACATTAGGTTTAGGAAAAATTGATACCAATATTCCCAAATTTGCTCGATAAAACAATATTATTACCAAATTGAAAATTATACAAAAATATTCCAACGTTTGTACTTTTGTAACGATTTGCTGACGTGACAGTTCTAAAATATAATTAAGTTTTGAGTAACACTCTTTCACAAACATCTAACTGTTAGACGACCCAACTGAGGGGCTATTCCGATTTAGGGGTTATTTTGAGCAACTTAAGGGTGACATTTTTACAATTTAGGTCAATTTTATGAAAAATAGCCCATCAGTTAGGTCGTCTAACAGTTAAGCGGTTGTGCAAGAGTGTTATTCAATGCTTAATTATATTTTAAGAGTATCACGTCAGCAAACCGTTAATAGAGGTTAACGGCGTTAGCAAACTGCACATTTTCGTGATAAAAGTGCAAATGTTGGAATATTATTGTATAATTTTCAACTTGGTAATAATATTGTTTTATCGCGCAAATTTGTTCCTATTTATTTCTTTTATATGCTGAGAACATTCTATTTGATATCATTATCATTATAATTATTTTGTGTTCTGAGGAGATTATCCTACAATGTCCCTGTCCAACAATTTGGTGACCAAATTTAGCCATAAAGTCTGCAACCGCATTAAATTTTCGAAAATTTTCAGTTTGCCATACTCCCCTAATGACATTAACAACAGCTAGAATGTCGCCCTCAATAGTGATATTCAGTCCCACAATTCTTACGAGATTTTTTACTTTGTTAAATTTTTCTTCTATTCTTACGATTCAATTTTTCTTCTTACTTTGTTAAATTTTTCTTCTATTCTTACGATTCAATTTTTCTTCTATTCTTACGATTCAACATTCTAATTTTGCTTTGTGCTTTGTTGGTAGTCCATCGCAATGTCTTACTTTCTCACGCTAAGGCACTCACGCTTTGGCACTTACTTTCTCACGCTAAGGCACTCAAAGCACACTTTAAAAATAGGTCGATATAATAGATCAAATCCATAAAATAACTTTATATATATTAGACCATAAAAAGAAAATAAGAACTCTTAATTATAGTCGATAGCTATAATTGGATCTTAAAAGTATTCACTGCTAAGAGGTTCAGAATAGGGGAAAGTGAGCATCACGTGATCAATGATCCGAATCCGAATGTAGGCCGAATGTAGCAGTTCGAATAGTTACGATCCGAAAGTTCCCCTGAAAATAGAGGTGAAACTAGCCCCGTGACATGCCAAGTAAAGCCCCTCCGATAAAGCCCCTTCGATGATCAAGAGAGAATGTAGTAGAGAGAGTTTAGAAGTCCCCAGCCTCTTATGAGGGAGTGAGGTATTTATACCTGCTAGGAGAGTAAGTGTGTATGAGAATCGTGCCTTCAGGTGGACCACTTTTTGGGTCCATAAATAAGGCCCAAAGCACCAAGCCCATGAACTCATGGGCAATTGTTATACCTCAACAAATACAATAAGGAACTTTTGATGGGTTAGTCACATTTATACGGTTCTGTCGATTCTCATAGAGAATAGATGAAGTCTTTATATAAGCCATCACAAATTTGTAACTTGAATTGTTTGATGGATACCGATATTTGCTTCATTGGCTAATCCGCTGCTTTATTTGTTTGAGGTGATCTTTCCAATTCGTCTTCGCCATGATCTCTTTACACATCCTCATTATAAGAACATGCTCATTCGGTGCTTCAACTTCACTCCCAAACCAAATTTAACAAGAGTATTCACAAGTGAAGACACACAATCACCTTTCTAAACAACTTGTTCATAAGCTATACCCCCAACCATTGAGCATGATCCGAACAAGCTCCCAACAAAATTACTAGAATTAAACTACTGTTGATTATGTAAACAATAAACACTTTAAGTATTGTCAAAATCAAGTATTTCTGCGACCCAATAAAAGTCCTAGAAGTTCAAAACCAGAGTTGTGCTATATTTTACCTAAATCTAAAACATACTCGATATGCTATATATCCAAAGTCGAAACCAAACCATCTTTCGCATGGACCAACAATTTGACACTTCTATTAGGACTACATACAATACTTCTTTAGGAATTAGCATTAGGCATCGCCCTTCTATTGAGTTTCTCCCACCCCTCCCCTAAAAACAACAATAAAAGAGATTAGTAATTCAAGATGGAGTTGTGTTAACAATGGAGGAGACACACAAGAAAATAACAAAGTGAATCAAATTGTAATTCAAGTAGTACAAACCTTGTAAGTTGTAACTAATGAAGTCCCACATATGAGCAGAAAAAAACTCAGAAATGCCAGAAACATAATTGAATGTAGCGTTGATAAAAATTAGGGATGGATGATCAATAATACTTCATCAACGCTGCACTCAATGATGTTTTTGCGATCTGGGATGTATAGTAATGGTTGCTTATTTGATAAGCATATAACTAGCTAGCTTATATAATGATATAAGCCATTGAATATTTGAATTTGTCAAGTACAATGACATTAGAGCCTTTGATTAATTCGTACTGCCAATACAAAGGCAGAATGTGTACGTTTGAGGAAGACACTTGAGAAGAGGAGAGAGAGAGAGAGAGAGTACAACAAGAATCATCACGTATGTTTTGTACTACTAGTAGTCTAGTACTAGTTCTAGATCTATGGTTTTTTAAAAAACAGTACTGCAATTAGAATTGTTGTACTACTAATATGCAAACGTTTTGGTTTTACGCAATCACTTTTGATTCAATTATTAATGGTAAAAGTTTGTAGTTATTTAGAGTAACATCCTTGTGGGAGCGTTCGGTTCGATGACTCAATTTATGAGTGTTTTTATTTTTTTTTTTTTTCAGGAAATATTACTGCCAACCCCCTTTTATAATCACTTTTTTGTGACAAACCACCCTATAAAAAAAAAGTTGTTGCGAACCTCTCTATATCGCAAATATATTTTAGTATACCTCCTCTCTCGCCACTTTTTTATTTTTCCGATGGGTTCCTTTTTTTTGGACAATTATGCCCTTCTTATATAGATATACCCTTTGCCCTATGATTTTCTCTCTTTTTCCCTCAATCTTACTCTCGTGTGGCTAACATTCATCTTATTTGCAAGGGCGGACTCCATTTAAGAATTGCCGCAGATGAATTAACTTCCTTCTCATCTCTTTTTTTAGGCTTATCTCATCTCTCTTGATTTATTATTATTATTATTATTATTATTTTAATAATTAGGGCAAAGTTTCGAGTAATGTGAATTAGCCGGGTGGTTTAATTTGTATTAATTGAAGATTGTACGATGAAATTGAATGTCCAATCTAAATTCGTAATGTTTAATTGGCACGTTCTCAAGGCAGAGGAAACTTGTCGCCGGCGAATGGCGAGTCTAATGTAGTGATGTAAATGGATTATTGATCCGTGGATATCCGATTCACGCGATACGAATACATGGATAAAAATCCGATTAAATGGATTGTTATGCGGATGGCGGATGGATCGGGTTGCGGATCGGGTCGGATTCGGGTGAAACATGTCCACCCGATTATACGATCCGTTTATCCATCCGCAATCCGTTTAATAAAAATATAAATAAAAAAATTAATT
>BSSO01004881.1:0-13875 GCA_030267885.1 Mesembryanthemum crystallinum | reverse complement strand
TTGGAGAGAGAGTGTATTTTTTATTGTATTTGTGAGTTAATAGAGGGGTATTATAGAAAAGTTATGAGATTTTATGGGTTTTGAAAGCTAATTTTGGGACAAAAAATATGGTGTTTTTGAAAGCTAATTACGGGACAGAGGGAGTATAATTCATTTTTATTTTTAGTGATTAATAAAACATATACTTAAAGTAAAATCAACAATTAATAATTTCTATAAAAATTATTTGAAGGGTAGTATAGTCATTTTATATTTTCGGTCATGGAATTATGACCGGAATCCGGTGAGAAGGTACCTCATTGAAATTAAATTCAATTCTAGGGTACCTCACTGTTATTATTGAAATATCAGCATATTTCACCGATATTACTTAAAATCTCAGCATAACTCACTGATATTTTCCCAAAAGTAATAATATTGATATAAGTGTACATCCCTCATCTTTAAAAGAAACATTATCGCAACTACTCCACAATCCACATCTTCTGCTGTTTTGTTGCTTCCTTGCCTAAATACTCTTGAAAAGAACATTAAAAAAAAAAAAAAAAAAAAATCTTAGACAAATGTTGCAATAGTACAACCAAAGAATTTTAACTAATAACAAATTGCAACGTGCAACACACTTGTTAAATTGTTGAAATTCTTATTTAATGTAGAAAAATAATTGAAATCGAAAAAAATAAATATAAATGAAATGGGCTGGGTGGGCTTGTCCATCGACCATTTTTTTGTTATTCGTTATCGCCCATTTATTCTAGTGGGCCGGGTTAAGCCCGCCCGCTAGTAAATTTTTTTTTTTTCTAAAACTTTGTCCGTAACCGCCTAAATTGCATGGCGGATGGGTCGGGTTTTTCGGGTCGTCCTGTCCATGATCAGTTCTACACTAGGCCACTATCTCATTGGCAGGAATAAGAAGATTTCATCGACACATATTGTATGACTCAACTAGTACGTACAAAAGATTCTCAAATATCCAAATGTAGAAAGGCAAATTCTTGTTTGAGACGTGTTTCATCGAATTATTAGATGAACGCATGAATAATAATGGTTTGTGGGTTGGGCCTAAATTCACTTATTGAAGTTGGGTTAATTGATCGCCTTATTGCGACTAGTCTCATTAAATCAGCAAATCTGATATAATGCACCTCCTCCCTTGGCAACATATAAATACTTTTTCATGTTTCGACCTCTGAAACTCCAAAAGAAGCAGCATAATTGGGGAAGAAGAACAAGAGCCTGAAGCAAATAGCAAGTGTCCCTCTCTCAAATCAATCCCATCACATAATTTCTCCTCTCAAAGGTATTGTGATTGCCCCAAGTACTATATTGGTCCGTTGAAACTCTCAATTTTTTTTTTTCCTTTCACTTTTTGTAGTTTATAGCTTGTAGTAATATTTACTTAATTTTAAAAAAAATCCACATAAAGGTACTGAAATTCTGGTGAATTATTTATGCTTTCGATTGCCCAGTTGAAAGAAATAGTAGGGTTTCCTCAGAATTCACTGAAATTGGTTGATTAAGTAGTAATTAGTTCTCTAGGTGTGTCTGACTTTAGTGAAGTGATCAATGCTGTTAATTCAGTTGTTTACTTTTAATTTGAAGCTAACTATTTGAAGTGAATGTCAAACGTGCAACTAAATGCTAAGAGGTTTTAAAGAAGTCTTTTTTATTTTCTTTTTTGTGACCAAGAAGTTTTTCTGGAAGAAGGGCTATAATAAGCAGGAAATTCAGAATGTAGTTTCAGAGGTTTTGTGCTTCTTAGAAGACAAATTTGGTGTGATTAGTGTCTATTGTGAAAACCCCAGACTCTTGGTTTGGTACTTTGGTAAGTTGGTGATTGTAAGAAGAGGGTTTTGCATTGTTTGCTAATTGTTGAGTTTTATCCCTTAAAAGTTTGCTAATTGTTACTTTATGCCTTTGTAATTGTTCAATTTTTTGAATAGGCACTGAAGCAAGGTTCTTAGACCCAATACATTAGGTGTAGGTTAACTGAACGGAATGAAACTCAAACCCCCAACCGTGAGGAACTGAGGATGGGAGTGTGAGAGTTCTACCAGTTGCACTACCAACTTTTGCTCTTTATAGTTGTTCTCATGGTTTGCCTAATTTTCCTGTGACATGGGTGAGTAGGTGTTTGGGTGGGTCCACAGGGCCACTAGGCCAACTCACATCCAACACTCATGAGTCTTCACCCACACCACTAGTACATATAATTATTTTATAAATACTCCCTTGGAGGAAAAGGTAAAGGTAAGCGCTCTCTCTCTCAAAACTCACTTTCTCTCTCTCTCTCTCTCTCTCTCTATCTTCTCTACCTTCTCTTCTCTACACTACATCATATGTAATATCATGTCTGACTTGGGCGTTGGAGGCTCCGCCCCGGGTACCCACCCGGACGGAGTTCATTGTGCAGGACGGTGCGGCGGCTATCACCACGGCACAACCTAACTCGACTCCCTCGATGCACCACTCCGAAACATTGGCGCCGTCTGTGGGTATCGAATGCCAAAACCCATTGAATGCCACCAACTTGTAGATCTGAGGAAATTAATCCAAGATATGGGCTATTTGGCCTCACAATCTACAAGAGGCACTTGATTCTCAATTTTTGTTGTTGTTTGGTGATTGAGATGCAAAAAGAGCAAAGTTGAGTCATGGCTTCCGCTAGAAGTTACTGGGCAAATGTGAGGAATGAGGTAAGAAGAGGACAAATAAAGGAAAATGGGGAGAGAGATAAGGAATTAAGTTTATGGGCCAAGGCTCACCAAGGCAACAAATTCACTACTCACTAACCAAAGGTTGAGAGTGCGAGCAATCGTTATCGGCAGAGGTATGTCGGCCAAGTCAGTTTGGCCAAGAGGAGGGTCAGCCCGGAAGAGCGTTACCCAAGAGGTCGACTCGACTAAAGTGCGGGCAACCAGAAAGGGCGTCGGCTAAGAGGTCTGCTTGAATAGGGAGTGAGATCAGCCATGGTGAGCGTCGGCCAAGAGGGAAAGGTCGGCCAAGTATGGTCGGCCAGGAGGAAAGTTGGCCAAGAGGCCGGCTCGAATAGGAAGTGCGGTCAAGAGCATCGACCAAAGGTAGAGTCGGCCAAGTAAGGTCGGCCAGGAGGAAAGTCGGCCAAGAGGCCGGCTCAGATAGGAAGTGCATTAAGAAGAGCGTCGGCCAAAGGTAGAGTCGGCCAAGTACGGTCGGCCAGGAGAAAAGTCGGCCAAGAGGCCGGATCGAATAGGAAGTGCGGTCACAGGAAGAGCGTCGGCCAAAGGTAGAGTCGGTCAAGTACGGTCGGCCAGGAAGAAAGTCGGCCAAGAGGCCGGCTCGAATAGGAAGTGCGGTCACAGGAAGAGCGTCGGCGAAAGGTAGAGTCAGCCAAGTACGGTCCGCCAGGAGGAAAGTCGGCCAAGAGGCCCGCTCGAATAGAAAGTGCGGTCAGTCAGGAAAAGTATCACCCAAGAGGTCAGCTCGAATAAGAAGTGTGGTCAATAAGAAAGAGCATCGGCCAAGACGTAGGGTCGGCTAAGTACAGTCGACTAAGAAGAGAGTCGGTCAAGAAGTCGGCTCAAATAGGGAAGTGCGGTCTAGGAAGAGCGTCGGCCAAAGGTAGAGTCGTCCAAGTATGATTGACCAAAAGAACGTCGGCTCGAATAAGAAATATGGTCAATTAGTAAGAGCGTCGACCAAGATTTAGGGTCGGCTAAGTACAGTCGGCCAAGAAGAGCGTCGGTCAAGAGGACTCGAATAGGAAGTCTGGTCAGCCAGCATTGCCCAAATGTAGAGTCGGCCAAGTATGGTTGTCCAGGAAGAACCTCAGCCATCGGCCAAGAGGTTGGCTCGACAAAGGTGTGGGCGCAGATAGAGCGTCAGCTAAGAGGACAGGTCGGCTAAGTATGTAGTCGGCCAAGGAGAGCAGTCGGCTAACACAAGGGTCGTCCAAGCAGTAAGGTCAACCAAGAGGAGTAACTGGCCATAACAATCTTCAAAGTTGAATCACCATTACCAGGTAATTAATCTTATGTTATGCAAGAGGTGTTCAACTATATTTACATTAGTCTAGTAAGTTCAATTCAACTTTCATTATCATTCACTTTAAACTTCAATTACTCTAAGAAGGGTAGCACCCGCTAGCTCATTAAAATTGTCATACATATGAGTAATATATAAGGGCAATGCCCCACTCTACGATCGGATGAGGGCAACGCCCCACTCATCGGTCGGCCAAGGGAAATGCCCCACCCTCAACGTCGGCCAAGGGCAATGCCCCACTCATCGGTCGGCCAAGGGCAATGCCCCACCCTCAACGTCGGCCAAGGGCAATGCCCCACTCATCGGTCGGCCAAGGGCAATGCCCCACATCGGTCGGCCAAGGGCAATGCCCCACCCTCAACGTCAGCTAAGGGCAATGCCCACTCATCGGTCGGCCAAGGGCAATGCCCCACTCATCGGTCGGCCAAGGGCAATGCCCCACTCTTCGGTCGACCAAGGGCAATGCCCCACATCGGTCAGCCAACGGCAATGCCCCACATCGGTCGGCAAAGGGCAATGCCCCACCCTCAACATCGGTCAAGAGCAATGCTCCATTCTGCGTTCGGCCAAGGGCAATGCCCCACTACTAACATCGCTAAGAGCCATGTTCCAAGGGCAAAGCCCCCACTTGACAATCAACCAAGGGCAATGCCCAAAATTTTCCTCCAAGGGCAACGCCCCATTTATTGGTCGGCCAAGGGCAACGCCCCACCTTGACGTCGGCGAAGGGCATTGCACCACCCACAACGTCAGCCAAGGGCAATCCCTTAATGTTCAACCAAGGGGTACCCAATTCTATGTTCGGCCAAGGGAATGCCCCACTATATGTTCAGGTAAGGGCAATGCTCCCTTCGTGATCGGCCAAGGGTAATGTCCCAATGAACGTTCGGCAAAGGATAACGCCTCAATCAATGTTCGGCTAAGGGTAATGCCCCACTCAACAATCAGTTAACGGTTATGCCCCACAACTAACATCGTTAAAAGCAATACTACAGAGGCAATGTTCTATTCGATGATCGACTATATCAAAGGCAATACCCCACGCAGGCCTCCTCAGCCAAAGAGGGGATATGCCCCAACCAAAACGCTTATATAAAGACTTGAAGATAGATCATTAATGACGGGCGATTGACACCACTCAATACAAGCAATGATTTCTAACCAGCGATATAGTCGAAAATAAGTTCTAAAAAAAAAATAAGGGAACTACACTCGCTTACAAACACAACTATATAAAATCCCACCACAACAAAATAAACGATGAAATTCGCAAAGATCAAAGGATCAAAAGCCAATGCAAGAACCCCCAAAATCGCAAGGGGATGAGCGCTTGCCCCATCAGGCGAATGGGCCTTCGTCATCATCGGCCGCTCGAGGGACTACAGCTGACCCCTCACCCTTACCAGCCTTGCCCATGCTAGGTTGAGTAGGCAAGACGTTGGCGACTCCTTGATTAAATGGCACATCGTACACATCTACAACATGCCAATCTCGTTGGTACATGCCAACGATCCCTCTCTGTTGGCCAACGGCCGCAAAAATTCGTCGGAGATACGAAACTCATGCATGACGTTGTTAAACGCATTGGCATATTCTCCAGAGGCTTTAAAACCTTCAACCGCACTTGCCAGTTGCTCTATGAAGGCAACCGCGGCTTTAAAAGCCTCAATGGCAGACATCACGTTAGCGACGAAACGTTCCGAAACTTTGTACGCATTAATCTCCTTGGTTGCAGACGCGACAAGTTTTGATCTCACATCCTATCATAAAATCAATTTACTGATTATTAGTCAATAATACCTTATTAAAACCCTTCAACTGATCAATCCTAACCAATAATTGCTCTGACAGCTTCCCGTTCTCATAGCGAAGGGAGGCAAACGCCTCTTGGGCCTCTGCGGCCGACGTTCCCTCCTCACTAAGGGTGAAGGCGAGCCGACTCCAGCTCGGCATGAGCTTTCACTATCTCAAAGAGACCTTGGCCTCGACATCCGATGCTTTATGATGAATACGGCTTTAGTCGCCTGAAAAAAAAAAAAAGAAGTATAATTTCGTTTTGAGCTAACAGAAAACGAAATAAATGTATTACAATTAGCAAAAAGCAAGGGCAAGTCATGAGAAATTCACATATGTAAGCTCACGAACCGTTGTCGCAAAGGGAGCATTCTGACGTTTGTTAGAAAGTCACTTTTGGTTCCAAGGAAGAAAAAGCACATGCATAAAATGCAAGATCTAAAAATAACAAGAGCCTTAAGGGTTGGTACATTACTCAAGTGGCTTAACTATGATTGATAAAGGCTAGTACCACAAAAATAAGGGCATTGCCTAGTTGAAGTTTATCGCCCATTAGGCCAACTCGGCCAAAGAGAGTCGGCCAAAGAGGGGTCATACCCCAGTCGACCAAGTTAGCCATATAGGCCAGTGTCCCAACCAGGCCAACTCGGTCAAAGAAATCTCGGCCAAAGAGATCAGAGGTCATACCCCAATCGGCCAAGTTAGCCAAGTCGGCCATATAGGGCAGGAGTATCGCCCATTAGGCTAACTCGGTCAAAGAGAGTCGGCCAAAGGAGGGCCAGACCCCAGTCGAAGCTATGATAAGGGCATTGCTCATCGAAGCTTACTCGACCAAAGAATGGCAGTGCCCCACTCAAGCCAACTCGGCAGAAGAAGGGCCATACACAAGTTGGCCAAAGGAGGGCAATGCCCTCGAGCAAATAATGTTAATCGAAGGTTACACCCTCTAAGAAATGCTGTGAAGTAAACGTCTAGTTAACCTAACTAAATTTCATATTGTAAGTCAGTAGCCGATTAATTCCTACTCGACCACTAACTTCGGGGACTAGTGGGATAGCAAGAAGAAGAAACATAAATTACTAACAAAAGCAACTTAAGAAAAAGAAAAAGTCTACTCTACGATGGATACAGTCATAGTGACACATAAAACAACTCTCCGGCGCATCCTTCCATCTAAAACAAAACATTATCACTTAAACTGCTATCGACAACATAACTATTATAGAAACAATCAAGGTCATTAGTACTCTATTTTGATTTGATAATCCAACGAGTTATGACAATCTAACCCACTAAAGTAATCAAGACTAATCATGCATTGATACAATGGAGTAAACAACATATATGACCACAAAGAAATTGACAAAGACAAAATCTGGCCTAGTCACAAATTCAAAGTCAATGCCCGATTAGTTCCTGCTCGTCCACTGACTTCGGGGACTAATGTTTGGGTGGGTCCACAGGGCCACTAGGCCAACTCACATCCAACACTCATGAGTCTTCACCCACACCACTAGTACATATAATTATGCGATAAATACTCCCTTGGAGGGGAAGGTAAAGGCAAGCTCTCTCTCTCAAAACTCACTTTCTCTCTCTATCTTCTCTACCGTCTCTCCTCTACACTACATCATATGTAATATCATGTCTGACTTGGGCGTTGGAGGCTCCGCCCCAGGTCCCCACCCGGACGGAGTTCACTGTGCAGGACGGTGCGGCGGCTATCACCACGGCACAACCTAGCTCGACTCCCTCGATGCACCACTCCGAAACAGTAGGGAACAAGACTTTCAGACTTTGATGAGTGCGCAAGTATATGTTTTGAGTATTTCATCTTGATTTATCTGAGGTGTCACGATTATTCTCTCATCTGGGTTACCTAGCAAATATTTCTTTGTGTTCTGTTTTGCTAAACACTACCTGGGTTCTTGACTTCCTTTTTTTTGTATGCATGTCTTTTACATTTGTTGTTGCACTTGGCTCATCAACAGATTGCAACCATGAAGAAATGGCAAATAACTATTTCAGATCTACATTATGACGTCTTGAAAGAGATCTTGATACGCGTGGCTAGATCATCAGGCAGAGCGAACAATTTTGCAAGGGCAATATCTGTGTAAGAAATATATAAGCTTCATTTTATTATAATGGTGGAATGGAACCATTTGAGTGTATATTTGCTTTAAATTGTTGACTCTAGGATAAGGGGCTAATTAGTGCAAAGAGTTAACTTGGTTGCTGCTTGGTGTCTATCATTCATACTTCCTTACCGAGACCATAAGCATGTAGTGCAACTGAATTTTGTGAGGTTACTGCCTTACTGGGTGCATGCTGAAGTGGGATGTTTTAACTTTGTTATGTTCTTCAGGAGCTAATTTTTATAGAATTCTGATGAAATTTTTGATCTCATACCCTAATACTTTGCATGAGCAGAGGGGTAGCAATATATACCAAGGATGAAACTCTTATTACCTTTTGAAATTGTTCAACATGTTGTGTTGTAGACTTACTATTGACAATTTGGCACCAGTTGCATGCAGGAGACTTTTTTTTGTGTTCTGGGTTCTTTTGTATCTGCTATGGTAGCAGGTGTTTTCCATCACGGTAAATTTATTTNACTATAATAGGGGAATGGGGGATTAAAAGTTTAGAACTCTTGGCAGTTTCCTTTGGTTGTGATATTGCATGTTTGCTCAAAATGGGATCTCCATTTTCGCAATCTTTTGTAGTTGCAAGGATTTTAGGCAGTTTATTGAAGATGGAGATGTCTTGAGGGCTGTGGCTTTTGGTGATTTGTCAATATCTGATCGTTTGGAATCGTTCCAGCTGATAGAAGGACTAATTTACCAATGTGCACGAGCTAAACATCGAGAAGCTCAGTTTATCCTTGCCAAGGTAGAATCTTTTGTAATTTTGATAATAGATGTATGATTGTGTTCTCAGGAAACACTATCTTTGTGGTTGTTAAGGGATATGGTTGCATTCATCTTGAACTCCCTCATATTATTGTTGGACCTGGGCAAGTCGCACACACGGTGGTGATTGTGAATGCATAGCGGTCATATTGGCTTTTTTCGTGCTTTCTTGACTACCTATTGTAAGTCATCCAATAGTTTCTCTCATGCTTGTTTATATTGAGTTGTCTATAAACTTTTACCTTTACTATGTCTCGACAATCTAGTTAACCAATCGGGTGCATTAGTCACATAATGAATATACTTACAGGAAAAACTGATCTCTCAATGCCATTGCTCCCTCAAGTTTGATAATATTGTAAAAAATTAACTCATAAGCTTAAACAGACAAGTCATTACATCTGGGCTTGCTCAAAATTTCATGGTTCAGTGATTGTAGTAATTAATTTTCATTGTCCATAGAGGGATTTACTTTTAAGTACAACTTCTTATGTTTTTTCTCTTAATAGTTAACTTCCTGTTTATTCGTTTTTTATGTATTTTTTTTTTTTTTTACTGTCAACCAATTGACTAAATTTTGACTCACCTTCCAGACTATACGGTTTGACACTACTTTTTTCTCTCACCATGAACAGACTTTTCTCAGAAGTACTTCACAGCTGCTAAGAGCAGTGACAACGGATGCCACAGCTCGAGAACCATCCTCTTATATGAACGTCTCGTTGACCCAAGCCCTGGTTGACAAACTCCGGAAAGAACATCCTCGACTAGTTTATTTCATGGAAAGCTTCATGACTAAGAAAAAATCAACCCCATGCTTCTGGACTGCACTTCCATTTGGTGCGGCTTTTTCTGTGTCAAGCAAGATTTAAATAATTCGAGGAAATGTAGCCTCACATGCATGATTACATGGTGTATTTTGTCTGGTGCAAAGGATGCAACCCGGAGCACTTCCTCTACTTATTCAACAACTTATGCTCAAGTACTGTGGAGAAAAGATTGGAGCTTATCGAAGCTAAATTTTCAACAACTGTTACGAATATGTGTCTTCATGCCTACAAGTGTATGCAGCAGTTTGGGCTGAAGGAGGCGCAACAACGTCTGAGAGTGGTAGTAGCTGCAGTGAAAGAGGAGAAAGGGAGAGCAGCTCGCGAAGAACATGGTGGTAGGTTTACTATGGTTACCCTGGCGGAGAAACTCGACGTGTCATTAAAGCGATTTGAGGCTATGAAAACTGTTGTAGATGAAGTAACTGTCACATCACTTGAGCAATGTTCACAAAATTCAAAGTTACTTCCTAAATGTTCATTGTTGCTAAAGGCTCTGGCTTACTGCGATGTGGGAATATCATTTGAGTATGATGCTTTGGAAGCGAGGTGGGCAGCTTTGTACTATGAAGGTCAACGAGCGAATTTGATTTGGAATTTTGATGTTCTGTTTTATCAGCTTGTGGCAAATAGTTCAGTATGATCTGTTTACAGTTACTCCGTGTAGGGACATTCACTTGAAGATTCTTGTTAAATTGTTCTAGATGCACTATTACTCTCGAGAAGTTTTTGTTTATCAGTGTCCAATATTTATCAAATACCGATAATGTGGCAATCTGTGACTGATACATATTGAGATGTATCTACAATTTTTGGCTAGTTATTACAAAATTGCACTGTTTTATCTTCATTAAATCTCTAAAGGACTGACCATTGTAAGTGATCTAGAATATAATGGTGTAAATTCTATTGAGGAATTGATCTGGTGACCCTTTAAAAGGGGGAAACAAATGAAATCTTTATTCTTTGTAAGAACAAACACAAAATTAAATTCTTTTCTCGCTTCTAGAGTTAAATTAGATCATTAGTTCATTACAGATTTTTGTCGACTTTATGCCTACATATATATGCGCGCATCAGGAATATCCCAAAACACAGTTTTTAGGCTATACCAAAACTTAAAGTAGAGAAACTTGCATTGAACTATATATATCCAGCTCAAATGTTTGATTGGCAATGCATTTGAAAATTCTATAGCTTATGGAGTATCTCTACACATTTTTGTTTGTACAAGGACTTACTTTCTTTGCATAAAATTTGAGATCCAGAGCTCATCGCCAAGACAACATTTTTGAACATAATGTAGAAACTCAATAGTGACATTGATGACGGAGACAAATATAAGTCCGACAAATTTAAGCTAGTAAACGGACCATATTTGGCGTATTATAGGTTTTCTAGGATGTCTATTCTATAAGGTATCCGGGTCTTGCTTTTTCTCATACCTCATATAAGCATCAAGCAGGGGTGAAGCTATTAAGGGGTCTGAGTAGGCCATGACCCCTCCTAAAACCTTCACTATAAACATAGGATTGTTAAAAAAGCGTATTTATTTTACTAATTTTTGTTATTTTTCATTGTTATGGCCCCTCCTAAGATAAATACAAAGATCTGTAATAATACTATTCATCTTCGATCCGGCTTCGCCCGTTGAGCATTAAGGCAGTTGTAGTCTCGGAAGTTTCCTCTACAAGGCACTTGCTCCTTACCAGAAAAGTACAAAACTAGTTACTCTCCGATTTGTACTACATTGGTGTGTCTTTGTGTATGTTGCCTCAAAGCATCACTGAAAGAGTTGAGTTACTGTCTTGTAGCAAATAAACATTTGTTTCTTTGCTTGCCCCTAGTTTGAGAGGTAACAAGTTTGGGGCCCCATGTGATACACCCGCGGGTTTCAAGTTTTTCAATAGTACCACTTTTTCTTTTTTAAGGTATCAGGCCTCATGTATGAGGCCGCCTCATACAAGTTTTTGTGATTTGCGTAACTTTCTTGTATAACCGTCTAACAGTTAAACGACCTAATTTAAGGGTGACTTTTCGTAACTTAGGGGCTATTTTTAGTGACTTAGGGGCTACTTTATACTACTTCACCGAATCAAGTAATGACTTTTTGTGATTTAATGGCTACTTTTATCGATTCAGGGGCTACATTTTGATGGTTTAGGATAATTTCATAAAATTGCAATAACTTTTAAAAAGTAACCTCTAAATGGCTAAAAATAGCCCTTAAATTGACAATTATAAGGGAATTTTGGCAATTTTTCTTTATTGTATAGGTGCCCCCTAGGAGGCTCGAACCCATGACCTAGTGTATAAGCCAAAGCTTATTTACCAGTGGGCCAACACCTCTTGGGTAATCTTATTAGTAACTTTAAGAGTATTATAGGTAACCTGTTTCACAGTTAAATTGCTATACATGAGAATTTAGGTGCAACATACACATCAGCTGAAAATATTTTTATTTTTTATTTTTTTGTGGATAACATCTTTACAATAAAATTATTTTTCTTCTAAAAAAACAAGGATTAAGAAGATTTTGTTGACGCATGTATGACTCAACCAGTAGAAATGTAAAAGATCCTCAATGTTCAAATATAGAAAATTTCTACTATCCAAATCCGCAAATCGGATATAATGCACCTCCTTTGGCAACATATAAATATATTCTCATGTCTCAACCTCTAAAACTCCAACGAAAGCAACATAATTGAGGGATAACTGAAGAAGAAGAAGAGCGTGAAGCAAAATTGTTCTCAATCACTTCAATCCCATCATATAATCTCTCCTTTCAAAAGTAATGTGGTTGCTTCCAGTACTATATTGGTCTGTTAAAACTCTCAATTTTTTTATTTTTTTTTTCCTGTTCACTTCTTGTAGTTTATAGCTTGTAATAATTTTACTTAAATTTAAAAATAGTATTGAAATTCTGGTGAATTATGTATACCCTCAATTACCCAGTTGATAGAAATAGTAGGGTTTCCTCAGAATTTACTGAAATTGGTTGATTAACTAGTAATTAGTTCTCTGGCTGTGTCTAACTTTTAGTGAAGTGATCAATGCTGTTAATTCAGTTACGTTACTTTAATTTGAAGCTAACTGTTTGAAGTGAATGTCAAACTTGCAACTAAATGCTAAGAGGTTTTAAAGAAGTTTTTTTTTTTTTTTNAGCTTCAGAGGTTTTGTGCTTATTGGAAGTCAAATTTGGTATGATTAGTCTGTATTGTGAAACACCAACTCTGATTGGTGATTGCGAGAAAAAAGTTTTGCATTGTTTGCTAATTGTTACTCCATGCATTTGTAATTGTTTATTTTTTTGAATAGGCAAGGAAGTAGGACTCTTAGACCCAATATATTAGGGGTAGGGGATTACTCAACGGCTTTAAACCACAAATACTACCCTCCACTTTGAAATGGAGAGGAATGAGAATCGAACCCCAACCATGAGGTTGGGAGTGTGAGAGTTCTACCAGCTAAGCTCCCAACTTTTGCTCTTTGTAGTTGTTCTTATGGTTAGCCTGATTTACTTGTGACATGGGTGAGTAGGGAACAAGAACTTTCAGACTTTGATGAGTGCGCAAGTATATGTTTTGAGTATTTCATTTTGATTTATCTAATGTGTCAAACCCCCATCTGGGTTAGCTGGCAAATATTTCTTTGTGTTCTGTTTGGAGTACTTGGGTTCTTGACTTCTCGTTTTCGTATACATGTCTTTGACATTTGTTATTATACTTGGCTGATCTTAACAGATTGCAACTATGAAGAAATGGCAAATAACTATTCTAGATCTACATTATGACATCTTGAAAGAGATCTTGATATGCGTGGCTAGATCATCAGGTGGAGCAAACAATTTTGCAAAGGCAATATCTGTGTAAGAAATATATAAGCTTCATTTGATTATAATGGTGGATTGGAACAACAATTACATGTATATTTGCTTTAAATTGTTGACTCTAGGACTAACATGGCTTTCTGATAAGGGGCTACGTACTGCAAATTAAAGAGTTAACTTGGTTACTGCTTGGTGTCTATCATGCATACTTCCTTGCCGAGACCATAAGCATGTATTACACCTGATTCCTGAGGTTACTGCCTTACTGGGTGCATATTGCAGTGGGATGTTTTAACTCTGTTATGTTCTTCAACTAGTGTTTTTAGAATTTTGGTGAAATATCTATAATGCCATACCATAATCTTTTGCGTGAGCAGAGAAGTAACAATTTACACCGAGCATAAAACTCTTATTACCTTTTGAAATTGTTTCAACACATTGTGTTGTAGCTTATTATTGACAAGTTGGCACCTAACACAGGGGA
>BSSO01004880.1:0-13875 GCA_030267885.1 Mesembryanthemum crystallinum | reverse complement strand
AGTGATTGAGTGATTGTGTGTTATGTGCTAGTAACCGTATTACTATTATAATAACCGTATTATTATGTGCCAAACACAAAAAATCATATTTTGATAAAAATATAAAACCTAGTAAGTTTTCCTATTTTTACTAGGTGGAGTGGACTTACTCAGCGAAAGGCTGACTTTTCTCCCTTTTGTTGTTTTTACTTTGCGATTGCGTGTTTCCGCACAGATGTATGAAGTCGGGTTTTGTAGTGAGGTCCTCGATATCGCAACTAGCATGTATGGAGATCTACTGTAGTTAGACTTAGTTTAATATAGACTTTTAGTATTTATCAGACTATTAATATGTAGTACTTAAATTTGAACGGTTTGTAATAAGATAGTATAACTTAGACTTTTTATTACTTTTGGTTTGATACCAATGATCTCCCCCAATTCTCGATTTAGCCTTTTATGTGTCACACTCGTATTCGGTAATTGTTATGGTATTTTGGTAAGTAGAATACGAGTATGTCATATATGGCGGTAATACACCGACGATTAGGCGGGCTCTCGTGTGATTATTGTTAAGTAAGGGAGGCCTAGTCCTGGGTGTGTTACAGTAATAGTTTTGGTATGTATGGCCATCTTAATGGGTCATTGATGAGTGCGATATTTTAGTCATTTTATATATTTATTTCGCACTCATCCGGCTTAGTCTTGAGATGATTACATGAATTATTTGTGATTGTTTTTGAAACAGATGACTAATTGGGGTATTTTGCCTGTTTGATGTATTTCAGGATTAATTCAATATCCCAAAACTTAGATGAGCTTTAGAGAGATTTAAAAGGCACAAGGAGTGAAGAATTCAATGGGGTTAGTCGAATTCAAAGACCTCAACCTAAGTGTACAAGTCGGATACAACGACTTAGCCTTGTGTTCTTGCCATTTCGACACCTGTTCGATATTTCGTCCATAACTTCTTCGTTTGAATTCCAAATGAGACAGTTCAAGAGGATGTGAAAAGATAAGAAGTAAGGCTACTACTTTTATGTTGAATGTGTCGCCAAATTCCAAGTGCAAGATGGTAAAAAATGTTACATAAGTCAGTAGATGAGTGCTGCCCGACCGGGCAGCACAGTCCGTGTATTTCCACCCAGCCAGGTGGCCCAAATCAGCAGCACCAGCACTTTGGCCGCCCGGACAAGCTGCCTGCACCCTATATTTCCGTCCGTCTGGGCGGTGTTTATTTGGGAACCATTTTGCACGAGCTTTTGCCCTTTCTTTAAGGAGACTTTTGGGTTTCTTCCTCTATTATCTTTATGTTATAAGCAAACTTTAAAACCTATTTTCGGGGAACATCCAGACTCTCTCCATAACTTCACTTGCTTTTATAGTTTTAACTTAGATTAGACTCTCAAGTTCTAGTTTAACGCTTTGTTCTTGACGATTGATCAACTTCGGTGTTTTGTTTAAGTTTATGCAATTGAAGCTTTTGCTGAATTTCTCTTCTCCCTACTTCACTTCCCTCTCTCTGTCCCTCCATTGCTTTATCTTTCAATTTATAGAATTATTATCAATCTCTAGTTGAAATTAAGCATGTTCACAGTTGTGTAATTGATTTCTCTTGTTCTTGAAAGCATGAGTAGCTAATCCCCTAATTAGGGTTGATGTAGCCCGGTCGAATTCGGTTGATGTTTGGATGAATTACTACTAGCTTGCCTTGAAATCGATTGCATATGGTCTTTCTATGCCCTAGTTAATCAACTTTCTTGAAAAAGGAGTCTTGTTTAACTAAAGTGATTTGAATAAAATTGAAACGGGAATACTTGTTCATGAGTTGCAATGGACCATCCTGAGAGTTCAATCACGAAAGTAGATTGTGCTTTCTCGTAGACTTTTGGATTTGATTTTGTGCCTAATACTCTTAACGTGTTCTACCCCATGAAAATAGATGGTTTAATATTGTTAGGTTTGGCTTACAAATTGTTCGAAAGAGATTTCTAGGTGTCCTTTCTCCGTCTTTGCATCGATTAAAATGGCATGCTAGTGTAATTTGTCCTATTAATCATATGGTTTGATTGGGTGAAATCGACTCTAATTCTATTCTATTTGTTCAATCCTTGCGTAAAGTGATCATTTAGTAGTTCTATTAGTTGAAATTTGTGATTGGATTGCCTAGATAGATATAATTTATAGATTTGGTACTTGTAACTATTGCTCCCTGTGTATATGATACTCTTTTTACTACTTCGGTAGAACAGTACACTTGTGGAGCTATCAAGTTTTTGGCGCCGTTGTAGGGGAGCAATGTTTGTTTCAATATCGAATTCGACAAAATTTGTCTAGACTAGACTTTTGTTTTTATTTTCTTTTTTCTAATGTCAACATGTTGGGATCAAATAAGTTATGGAGATTAGTATTCAAATTCATATGCTTATAATCATGATAGTGATGTGCAATGTTATGGATATGTGAATGCGAATGAGTATGATGTGCCTAACGCTTCGTGTGGTTGGAATGGATATGGTGGCTATGATGTGAATGCATATTTTAACCATCAACAAGCTAACCAAAATGACACCATTTACCAAGTAACCATTTTGATTCTTACGATAATGACTACACCCTTGGTACTTGGGACTATTCCAATATCTCACTTGGAGAATACCAATCTCCCCAACCCCCTCATCCCCCCAAATCAAATTTGGAGTCGATTCTACAGCAATTCATTGTGGTTCAACAAACGGTTAATGAAGAAGTGAATAAATCTTTAAAGACACTTGCTACCTAAGTTGATGAGTTGCTTGAGACTCAATTAGCTCTAAGGGGTCGTTTGTCTTCATCTAAAGACAGTCATGGGGACGGGGAAGAGTCGATGGAGAAGAAAATTTGTGATCTTGAGAGCCATGATTCATTCTCCACCGAATACATTAACATGATATCTACTACAATCCTGCACCCTCTCCATGATTCCCCTCCCCCACCCCTTGACTCCCTTGTTGTCGTCTCAAAACCTGTTGATGTGACTGTGATCCATAATCCTTATACTTATTGGGTTGATGATCAAATGATGAGTGGCACGCCTAAAGCGAGCCATTGGGATGACATTAAGTTGATTGAATGGGAACCTTCTCACTCACATTCTTTTGACTTCTCAAGAGTATTTGACAAATTGGAGAAATCATTTATTTTTGATTATATATTTGTGATAATGGTTTCTCACTTATGTCTCAAAGAGATGTGTGCAAATGTGTATGACAAATTATTAAGGACTTTGGCCTCCTATGATGATCGATCCAAGGAGATATTGCGGATGAATAACAAAGGATCCACCCCTACCACCCATGGGGCCTAGTTAGTGCTTCTCTTCCTTCCTTACCCGTCCCTCTTCATTGTCTTCCTTTCTCTCACATTGTCGGTCGCTTCTGGCAAAGATGACAAAGAATGGGAGCGACTTGACGATCTTCTCAAGATGTGGGTGTAACAGTCGTAAATTTTAAGTACCCTTATTAGTTTTAAACTAATCTATTAACCTTATTTAGACCCTAATTAATTTTTGATTATTTATAAGCTAAGAAATTTAATTAAAAATAAACTATTATTATTCCGTTAGACATTAGACTTAAACTAAACTAGACTAGAACTCAACCCGTGACTAACTAAAAATCACTAGAGTCTAATTAAATACAACTAGAACCCAACCTGAGACAAACTAGCTTATAACTACCAATCTAACAATACCAATTGGACTAAATAGACTAGCTTAGACACACCTATAGGATTAATTTGCCAACATTTTATTGGCTAATAACCTAGGAGAATTTACGTGTAAATGGGATAAGGAAGTAAATTGCATTGGAGGGATGATGTGTTGAGATTATAGCGTGTAATAGGATGATGGTGAATGGCTAATTTGATGAATGGCCAAGCTAAACACTATAGCCTTGTATTTGCCAACTCTAAGCTAAGCCACCTATACCTAAGTAAAGTGAATCATCTAGCCTATTGCTATACCTTGTCCCTANTAGTATGTCTCCAATACTACACTACTATAAATACCCACCCAAGTTTCACCAATTCCCTCATCCTTACACACAATCACGTATACATCCACACAAAACTCACAACTTACTCAACCTATTTACTACTACTAGTTATACCCACCAACACTTTACTATTCTCTATTGCTCACCATAGAAATCGAGAGAGAGAAAATGAGGATAGAAGAAAAAGAAGGAGGAGAAGCAGCGGCAGAAGCAGGCGAAGAAGAGAGGGAGAGTTAGGGGACTTAATTCAAGATAACTTAGCCATGCAATCGTAATTTTGGTTTCCTTAGGTTATGGGTAATCTAGTACTAACTATAGTTTGTCCTAATCCTACCATAATCACGTCATTAGGAGGAGAGAGAAACCGAGGTTATTAGCCACTAATCAAGTTGATTAAGGTAATTCTCATGTCCATCCTTCCACCTAGCTACTAATAAGGATTAATTGAACTTAACTATGTCTTTGTATGTTGTAAAAATGAGTTAAGATTTATCACTCACTTAATTTCATGCATGCTATAACAAACGTGTGATTATGATGATGATCAAAGATTAATTTGACAATGGGTAACCTTAATTAATCACTCGGTTAGCTTAATTAACATGCATGCAAGATTACAACTATATTATTATTATTATTATTATTATTATTATTATTATGAAGGTGATTTGGAACTTAGAATCATGCTTAGAAGAACAAAACCCTAGTTAGTATGTTATGATAATTATAGCTATAATACTAAATGGGTACTTTCGGTATTAAAAGAATAATTATGATTATGAATTATAAAAATAATATAAATGATTTATGAAGTAAATTACACTAATAATAGTGAGTATAAATCAAATGAGAAGTGATTATGAGTTATGGAAATATAAAACCTAAAAGGGTATTTTGGTAATTTACCAAGTGGATGATTTGATCATGATTGAGTTGAGATTATGGTTAAGCTATAAGGTTTATGTAATTGATACGAGGTTATAACTACAAAGCTTATGAGGTTGATAAATGAGTTAATAATGAGATTATGGCTAAATTGAGAATGATACTCAAAAGAGTTAAACAGATAAAGTTATAAAAGCTACTCTAACATAAAGTGAAAGATGGGAAGAACTTGTAGCATGGTACCGCTAGAAGGGTTAGTATTGGGCAACGTGTGGATGCGATAACCGTTGTACCCAGAACAACCAGTCAGGTTCCCGGACGGGGGTACATGGGAGTTATAAGTAGAGTTTGGTACCTATATGGTACATATGATGATTAGTATCTTATTGATACGAGTAATGATATTGATATATTACACCTTATTGGTATGTGTGTGATTATAGTACCTTATTGGTACTGAAAGGCCGATTTGGTGGGCCAGGTTGAGCTCGACACTGGGCTGAGATTCTGGATGAAATAGCCCTTAATATCTCTTCCCAAAAAAAATTAAAAGATAACGAGATAATAAGTGATTACTTGCCGGCTAAGAAACGTCACTGAAAGGTGACAATAAAGATAAAAGACTTCACCAAGATAAATTTTTTTAAAAATAAAAAGTAAAACCTATTATGTTTTCCTTATTTTTACACGGTGGAGTGGGATTACTCAGCATAAGCTGACTTTTCTATTTTCTCTATTCTCTTTCTATTTTAAAACACTAGAGATGCATGATTGGAAGCCGGGGTGTGTGCCAACATGGAAAGGACGTATAGTACAATAATACGAGTTTATCTAACTAGTTAAAGACCGTTATGATGTGTAATATTATTACTCTACTATGACTTAGAAGTTTAATATAATATAAGTATTTTAGTTAATTACTCTGCTTACTGTTAGCACCTTCTTAATCAGCCTTGTGTATAATATATATGTGTCTGAATGGTGTGAGATGATTAAGGCACATATATATTGCATACGGTGGTAATACACTTGAATTTGGGACGATCGCTGTCGCTAAACTTTAATTAAATGAGTCCCGAATTCCGGTGTGTTGCAAGTGAACTCGTAGAGCGCAAACTTATTAGAGGGGCCGAACTTCGTAGTGAGTTTGCCTACGTATCTCGGTTGGGGAATCAGGCCATTCGTAGTTCGCGCTTGTGACCAATCGTTTTTTTTTAGCGAGTAGGTGGCAGATTTGTCAGGATGTGTTTGCTGGTGCTGGTTAGGTGTAGAACTGCTTGAGTTGGTCCAAGTTGGTGAGTTGGGAGATCTCTTGGCCGTCGATGTCAGAGATCTTGACTGCTCCGCCGCTTATGATATTTTGAACGACGTACGGGCCGGCCCAATTTGGCTTGAACGTGCCTCTCGGGTCGGTGATGGGTACCTGGATTTCTTTCAACACAAGGTCGCCTTCTGAGATGTTGCGTGTTTTGACGGATACCTAAGTAACCTCCATGCAGCCCATCCATGTTAATTACTCAATTACACAATCCTTCTAAAGGTCCTATGATCACTCACTAAAGGCAACTCGGAATTTTAAGGGCTTGAAATCTTCGTGATTCACCATCTTTTTAGAGCCTAGGACTTGGATTCGAACTCGCATCCCGTTCATAATATCCCATAAAAACACCCACTATTTTCTCTTTCTAACAGTTAGCCAAATTCTCTTCACAACTCATCACGTTTTCACCTAGGACTCTCCACCTCAGATTGAGCTTATCACTACTATCGGGCTCCTGTAGCTGTCGTCTCTCGAGTCATTAAGCATTCTTTGGCATTTATCAAGAACATCATCTGGGATTCCACTTCAAAGCTGGGGGACTTTCCTCCCATTTTGATAACGGCTCATTAACATCTATGGACCCAAGTCTTTTAGCACAAGGTTATCCACCTTGAGGCACATTAAACTTGCTAACCCTACTCCGAAGTGGGGGATTCTACCCTTGAAAGATAGCTCCATCGGAACATCCTTCGCCTTTGCGCGTACAGTGAGATACTTCATAGATCCGTTCAGTTCAGTTCAGTTCAAATAAGTTCAGTTCAGTTCAGATAAGTTCAGTTCAAAGAAGTTCAGTTCAGTTTAGTTCCTGCAACTTACTTTTTATCTCACATATTACTATTCACTAGTCGGGGAGCCCATGCGATGCACCGGTTTTCAATCTTTTTCTTTTCTATTTTTCACTTATGTATTGAGTTTAATTAACGACTTAATATGTAGTTAATACAAATAATTCAAGGAAACGATTCTACACTTGAATTTTACTTATTGAAATATGAAAGTAACTTTAGACCCATTCAAAAACATAAAAATTCAATATAATTATTGATAATAAAAACTTAATACCAAGCCGAGTTGTGTAATGCAAATTTTTACCTCCATTAGGTATTTTAGGCTGGCCTATGGTTATATTCAAAAAATTACTTGAAACCCATTACAGGCTAGGTGGAATAATACCAATGTGAAGGATTCCTCAACTCCACATTGTTATTTTGCAAATTTAATTTTTGGAGATTCATTATATATATTTTTGTTCGATGTGGAACAAAGACACCACTAATCCCAAAAATATGATGATTGCCTTTTAGATTATGTGATCATCTTTTTAGTTCCTAATTTTTGTTCATCATAAAAAAAAATTCACAACTTGGAGACCTAAGTTTGGAAATTGAAAAATCGGACCAAGTTGTGTAATGTAAGTTTTTAAACTCCATTAAGCATTTTATGCTGGAGTATATAATCTTTTAGGACTCTTAAATTATAAAATTACCCGAAACCCATCACAGGTCTAGCAGCATAATCTGAATGTATGGAACTTTTCTGCTCCACATTGCTAATTATAGATTTTTATTTAGAGATTACTTATCCTGATGTTCGATGAGGGACAACAGTCGAGTTTCATACTGAAGACAATTGCCTCTGTTTCTGTCTCCATGTAACAGTGAAACACTTTTAGAAATTAATAAATAAATGGTTTCTAATCCCTAAAGATGATGATTGTCCTTTATTGTGTGTTGGCAAGCAGCTTTTGGGAGATTTTTGGAGGAGTTTCAGCTTTTGGGACATTAAAAGCTCTTAAAATCATTGTTTGGATGGAAGAGATTTTGGAGGAGATTTAACTTTTGGAATGGGGTCAAAAGCTCCCAAAAGCTCTTTTTGTGAAAGTTATCAAAGTAAGCTATCACCCAAAAGCTGAAGCTAAAATCTCACAGCTACAGCTCACAGCTAAATCTCACAGCTACATCTCACAGCTACAGCTGTTTGCTAAACATAGCCTTAGTGTATTTGATTATCTTCTCAATTCCCAATTTTTGTTCGATCATAAAAACATTCAACACAGAGTTTACACGCAGTTATCCCATTCTTTGTTTTGAAAACTATTTTTTTTCCAATATTATAAATTATATTGGTTAAGTCCTCAAACGCCAAATATGTATAGGCCGGTCCGACTCAACTTAAAACATCATTGAAATTAAACCAATCAAAACCGCTGATCAAAATTGGTGAAATCAGAATCCAACAAATCAAGGCGAGCTACATAATGTAAAATTTCAACTCCATTGGGCATTTTAGGCTGGCCTATACAACCTTTTGGATGCTTAAATTTCCAAAAATTACTTGAAACCCATTATAGGTTACGCGATATTATCCCAATTCAACAAATTCATCAACTCCACATTATTATTTATAGATTTCATTTAGAGATTTTTCATACCGACTTTCAATGTGGGACATGACTCAATTTTCATATTGAAGACAATTGCCCATCTTTCTCTCTCCATGTAATAGTGATGTACTTTTAATGATTAAAAAATAAGAAATACTCCTAAGATTACTAAATCCAAAAACATGTTGACTGCCCTTTAGGCTAGGGTATGTGATCATATTTTGAATTCGCAATTTTTGCTCATCATAAAAAAAAGTGAATTCATAGTTTACAACTATACCATATATTTTGGTTATATTACAATCAATTAAATTTGATTAAGTTTTCAAATTCCAAATATGTATAGCACAGTCTGACTCAACTCGAAAACACCGTTGAAGTTAGATCAGTCAAAAATCATTGTGAGCCAATCAAAATTGGTGGAAAACCAAAAACCGGTAAACCGGGCTCAGTCTTATAATGTAAATTTGGAACTCCATTAGCCCTCTTAGGTTGCCTGTATAGCCTTTAAGGTTTCTTAAATTAAAAAAATTACTTGAAAACTACTATGGGCTTCGCAACATTATCACAATGCAAACAATTCGTCAGCTCCACATTGATATTTATAGATTTCATATGGTGAGTTCTTATGATGATCTTCGGTGTGGGACAAAACTTGAACCTATAACCTATAACCTTTAACCTTAAGGTTACCTCAAATAACAAATTTTAATATTATGTAATCATTAATTAAAGTTAGTAGTGTAGTTGGTATAATTATGTGATGATAATCATAAGGTTATAGGTTCAAGTTCTGGGGCTTACCCTTGGCAACTCCAAACTGGGTTTTAATAGTTAAGTATAAAAGTATAGATATAGATAGATGAACAAGAGAAAGAGATAGGAAGACAACTGTCATTCAACTAACTATTTCCTAATTCTTCAGTCTCCACTTGCAAGTTGCAATGCACTTTTGTTTCTTATTTTTTTTGTTATTAATATTTTATTTTTGTGTGTGTGTGCGCCTTAGGATGTAAGATTAGATAATATAAATTTATGTAAATCTTTCACCAAATAAAAACAATAGAGTAGGTGGCAAAGTCATGTAGTGGTAAGTAGGTCATACAAGTTTGACACAACTATTAAACGAATCTAGCTAGTATTAAATAATTTTAACCCATTTAAATGTGTCTAGTTTGTGTAGGAAAATTCTAACCCATTTATTTCGAACAAACTTGACACAAACAATACCTATTTGCTAGTTCTATTTTCAATCACAAGCCAAACCAAAGAAAATAGTTACCATGAGTGCAATACTAACTTGCCTCATTGGGCAAAGTTGTGAAACAAAGAAAGGAGCATAATATCTTTTAGACTAAAATGATTCTGAATACGAAGCTTTTTCAGTGGTTGTCAACCACTACATGGATTTTTAAACCACTATAATTACAAAATCATAGCCATTTATTTTACTACAAACAAATCTTGAGCGTTGATCTTGATTAGCCTATTAAAGGAAGGGAGAGATTTAAGGGAAGTGAATAATTGGCCTACCTTTTTAGTAATTGATATTATTGGAATATAAAGTAATTAGAAAATTATTTTTGACTATTATTATATATTGAAAAAAAAAGGTAAATTAATATTTGAAATTACAGTAAATAAATATTCATTTTTTAGAATCAAAATAACTTATTTAGTTTATTATTAATATAATCAAATAATAAATAATATACCATGTTCCAATTATACACCATCATCACCATTGCACCCCATTATACACCATACTTATGTGGCCTATATGACGAGCTTATGATGTTATGTGCATTGTAAATATCATCCGGATTGAATTTGAAAAAAAATAAAATAACTAATTCACTTGTTAATTCATTAAATCACAAAGTTAATTACAATTTCGATGCATATAATGAAATTGTTAAAACTTTGATCATCTTTTTTCATTGAAAAAAGCAAAATAATTGTAAGTCATGATTTGTTCATTCGAATCAACATAATTTGTTGTTCCTTCGAATTAACAGTACTCTTTGTAAAACTTTTGATCATCTTTTTCTATGAATCATCATCTATTGGTTTATTATTATCGTCTTTTAATTTTGGTCTTGATACATAAACTGAAATCGTTAATGTTTTATTAATTTTTTTTCTTTGATTGATGCACGTAATTTAGTGTAACACATTTTTTCTTGGTCATAGTATCCATTGATAGAGGTTGAAGGACCCCAAACCATGGAAGTCATTGATGGAGGTTGAAGGATTCATCTTTATCATTAATATGATACGTTTAACTATATCTCCTTATTTGAAAATGGATTATTTAATAAATAAGTCGTAACTAATATAAAATTCAGTCCGACCTAATCCGTGTACATGTTTTACTTAGGTTGAACGACCCCAAGCCATAGATACCGACTAATTTAAAGGACCCTAAGTCATGGAAACCATTGATGGAGGTTGAAGGATTCATCTAGATTCACAATGTGACCCATTTAACTATACCCCTTTATTTAAACATAGTTAAATTATCTTTAACCTAAGTCGTTCATGAACCTTAAAATTATGGGAATCACCCGTATCAAGTTTCAAATTTAGTACGATAATTGTGTATATTTTCATTTCCTAAATTAGAGGTGACGTGATTGGATTTAATCAAGAGGTTTGACATATGTAAATTCTCGTCAAAATTATGCCAAATCTTCTCAATCATATGTTTTCCTAAATTAGCTCATCGTGGTAATTGGTTCTAACCAATCTATATTTTAATTTATTTTTTTTACTTCTACCAATAACTAATAAAATTAATCCACATAATTATCTTTATTAGAAAATCACAAATGACTTATCTTTTCTAATTTATTTCCTAAGTATATGGAATTTGATTCGGATCTTTACGTTCCTAAAATTAAGGATACGTGATTGGAAGGTGAGGATAGTGATAATTCTATTATTTTAAATAATTCAATATTTTCTGGAAATTGATATTCCCTTTAAATCCTTTCCCATATTATATGTTTTATAATTCAGTTATATCATTTCCTAATATTAAGCATACATAATTAGGAGACGTGGATAGTTGGATCCATCTATCACTAGTAAGAAAAATCTTGTCAAATAAATTTGTAGTAGCTATGACTTATATGTAAGTTAGTCATGACCGATATATTTGCTTGGAGAACACTATCAAGGAAAATATTTGCAGTAAATTGTGCAATCAGATTATATATGACTGATATGTTATTTAGTCCTGACTGATATGAAGAAAATTTGACTCGAACATTCCGCCACATGTGAAGAATATTATACTAAAGATTAGGCATGACTCTTATTTAATTTAGTTCCAACTAATATAATGCTTAGATATGAACATACTATCAAGGAAATTTAGCTACAACTAATTTAAATAAGAGTCACGCCTAATCTAAATATTACATTGCATGATTTACTTCAAACATTTTCTTAAAGCAAATTTATTTAGCAAGATTTATTTCTTACTAGTGATAGATGGATCCAACTAACCACATCTACCAATCACGTATACTTAATTTTAGGAAAATGATATAACTGAATTAGGAAACATATAATATAGAAAATGATTTAAAGGGAATATTAATTTCAAGAATATTTTGAACTATCTGAAATAATTTGAATTATCACTATCCGTGCCTTCCAATCACATCTCCTTTATTTTAGAAACATAAAGATCTGAATAACTCTATGTACTTAGGAAATAAATTACAAAAGATAAAGGGTAATTTTCACTCCACCCCCTTGAAGTTTAGGAAAATATCATTCCACCTTGTTCGTTCTTAAAAATGTCAGTCCACCCCCTTGAAGTATGAAGATGGACTGATAATTGCTAATATTTTTTATTAGAACCTCATTAAATAATAAAACTAATTTAAAATATGCTATTTAAACTATATGACACAAACAGAAAATTTCAATGTCTTTATATACGCCATATAATTACTTTTTTAAATTTAAAGATGTACTTTATTTAATTATTCTATTTATTCAAAGGTAAATTTCTCACAATTTTTCCCATTTATTATGAATTTGTAAATATTTCACTGTAAGATCAATTTTCTTAATTTTTTTTTTATATTATAAACACTAAAATGGATGACTTGAATTGACTTCTTTTATTGTTAATTAATAAAACCAACTTGAATTTATTTTTATTTTCTAAAGTTTGATCACTCAAGTGACATTATACAAGACATAGACATCCATTTTGTAATAACTTTTTTTGTTTATGTTTTTCTGTGTACTTGAATTTTGGTGCAATAAATTGAATGTTTGTTTTGGTGATTATATTAAATTGAATATTTTAATTTTGCATGCTCTCACATCAATGCCACCCAGAATAAAATAAAAACTAAAGCGACGCTCTTAATTAACAGCATTAAAGATACCACTAAATTTTGAGTAGTATAAGAAAATTATATGTTAAAGGAATCGCAACATAGTTACTTCAATGTTTAAAATATCGAAAGAAAATTATACCATTGTTTAAAGTTGTTCGATATATAAGACGTGAAAATTCTAAAAAAAGTTGTTAACAAGGAATAAATTAAAATAAAAGTGCATGTTTAAAGTTTATAAATATGGATGTATGGAAATATATACGTTGTACTATTCTTTGTTTGCAAATAAATAATTTAAGTGGTATATATATATATATATATATATATATATATATATATATATATAATTTGATTTTAGTGAGAAATTTAACAATTATTAGACCACCCTAGTACCTCAAGGGAGTGGAGTGACATTTCTAAAAACATACAAGGTTGAATGACATTTTGGTAAAGTTTAAGGGGGTGGAGTGAAAATTACCCAAAGATAAAATCATTCGTAATTTATTAGTAAAGATAATCACGTGCATTAATATTAGTTATTGGTAGAAGTATATAGATGAATTAAATTCGCGGAAGTGGTAAATGACCCCCATTACTTATATCGATCGTGCAATTCACTACCCTAACTTTTATTTGTAGCAATATGACTCCCTAAGTTTTCACTTATAGTCAAAATAATTTTTGTAATTTATTTCCGACAAACATCTTACCAGAAAGATGACGTGTCACCGGCGAAGTGAAATTTAAGTTTTTTTAAATCAATTTCCCTTTAAAATTAGACGTTTTTAAAATATTTTCCAATCAGTACAAATACTTAAAAATATTAATTTACCATCTGACCTTATACTACCTTAACTTGCTCTCTTAGAGTTCAATCCTCTTCCTTCGAGATTCGTGTCTCCCTCC
>BSSO01004879.1:0-13876 GCA_030267885.1 Mesembryanthemum crystallinum | reverse complement strand
TACCAAAAAAATTTCATAAGTTATGAAATGTTTATTTTTAGTTATTTAGAATTTTCTACAAATTTTTGGGAATTTTTGAATATTTTTTGATTGACGGCACGTCTGCATGTTAACAGAATTAGTGAAATGACCCAAAATGAGACATTTTTGAAATTTCAGGTACCCGAAATGGGAATATTGAAAAGACAGGTACCCAAATTGCAATTAGGCCTAACGTCAGGTACCCAAAATGTAAATTTTCCTTAAATTTTTGTTGTAACATAGCACCAGAAAGATGCTACCAGATGAAGGTATGATCATCATCTTACAAATATATATCGTTTAACAAGAGAACTTGAACACACAAATATATCAGATTATTTGACAATAAAGTGTACATCAGATTGTAAGAACAGTTGATACAGAATAGCATAACACCACAAACAGCCTACATATGCTCAAATCTTGAAATATTTTTAAAGCAATGCCTTGTCTTCATTGCATAAGGTATGAGCAGAGAGCAAGCCAACAAATAAAGTAGCAGTGGTCGCATCAGCAGCAAACCCTTTGGAAGTCATAGTGTTGAGAAGCTCTGCTGTACATCCATTTTCCTACCTTTTTGTACCTTACGACGACAAAGATATCCGTTATAATAGTATTGTAGGTGCGAGCATCTGGAGTACATCCATTTTCCTCCATCATCTTTAGTAGTTCAATTGCATCATCCATTTCCCCTTCTTTACAAAGCCCTTTGATCAATACATTGTACGTAAACACATTTGGTTGTAGCCCCTTAGCCCGGAGAGAAGAGAAGAAATCCACAGCTTCTCTAAGTCTCCCGGCCTCACATAGGCCATCAATTAGGATATTGAAGATGGTAACATTGGGTAGCACTCCGTCATTCTCCATTTTCTTCAGCATTGATATGGCCTCGTCAACTAGTACAGTTTTACACAGTCCATCAAGCATTGAAGCATAAGTGACAGCATCTGGATGTAATCCACGAGCTTCCATTTCCTTGCAGAGTTGTTGTGCAAATTTGAGTTCATTGTTCTTGCACAAGCCATCTATAAGTGTATTATAAGTAACAACATCAGGGGTCAATCCCATGAGAGCCAATTTTTGGAACACCCTGAGGGCCCTATCCATTGATCAAGGTGTTGAAACTCACAAGATCAGGATGACAACCCTTTTCAACCATCAAATCCATTAGCTGATTTGCTTTGTCCATCCTGCCACACAAACAATATCCATCCAGCAGAACACTATAAGTAATGATATCTGGAGTGAGACCTCTTTCAATCATGAAGTCAAGAATTGAATCGTGCTTCATCCACCCTCCCTTCTTTACAGTGCATGTCCACCGTGGTGTTGAAGGAGATAATGTCTGGAGCAATGCTGTTGTCCAACATCTCAGCAAGCGTTGCCTTGGCATGTTGCAATCGTTCCACATTGCAAAGCCCTCGCACTAAGGTATGATAAGTGACGACATCTGGTGAAATGCCCTTAGATTTCATCTCAGTGAACAGCTTGAGGGCTTGAGGCAAGAACTTGTCTTTAGAAAGGCTATCAATGATTGTGTTATAGGTAAAAACATCAGGCTTGCAGTGACCAAATTGCATCTTCCTAAGCAAGCTGAGAGCACCAGCATTGTTGCCTGTTGCGCAAAGGCCTTTGATCATGGTGTTAAAAGTGACCAAGCTAGGCTGTAAGCCAAGCTTGACAATATGATCCAACAGTTTAGCTTGGGGCAATTGATGATTATGAATAAGGCCATAAAGTAAAGTGTTGAAGATGACTGCATTCAGAGGATAGCCAAGCTTGAGTGGTTTGCCAAGGAGGGAGAACCCGTAATCGACACGGCCTAAGCGGCAGTAATAATTGACAAGAATGCCTACAGAATGCTTATCGGGTCGGAGACCGGATAATTCGAGATTGTTGGAGAGAGAGATGATGGTGGAAAATGGTGGAAAATGGTGGAAAAGGTTTGATGTTGAGCATAGCAGTAAAAAGCTGATTACAATGAAATTGAAAGGCGAAATTAGAAGCAAAACCATTTCCATGTGGAACTGGAAGTAATTTTGCAGCTTCACTCCTCATCCTCAGTGTCATAGTCATAGCACACTTTTCTCTGCTCTGTGACTCTCTATCAGTCACCATGTGAGAGTGAGACTCTGACTATAGATGCTTAACTACTTGCTCGAACCACCTTTCCCATTTGTGGGCCGGCCCGGTTATAAACAGGATTAGTCTTGACTCAACGTGTCATGGTGAACCTGTAATTCAAACCCAAAGAAAAAGATACGTAACATATAAGTCTTGGGAAGTTCATTACTCAAGTTTTATAAAGTCTTTTATCAGATCATTAATAGAGCATTCTTTTTTTTTTTTTTTATTTAAGGTGATTGTTAGGCTAGTTGCTAAAAATAATGGATTAGAATCTTAAACAAACTTTAGAGCTTTTATGTTAAACGTATGCATGAAAGATCTGTCATATGCTTTTAGGTGACAAATCTTTTTTCTAAAATGTAGAAGACTCTTCAGTGTTGTAGGTTTAACGTATGCTATTTACTCCTCATAAAAAAAAATCATCGAAATGGTGATTATTTGTCATATTTTGAAGCAATGTCACTCCGAGTTAGCTTTCCAAAACATATACTTGTATGTAGCTCCTTGCTCTTGGAACATAACTTGAGCAGAGGCTGATCTAATTGCGAGTTCAATACTACACCTAGTTGAGAGTTGAGAGTTGAGACATATTACAAACACATAAAGCTAACCAATTTCAAATTCCTTGATTAACATCTATAAGAAACCACTTCCCTTAAAAGACCCAGAGCATGTATAAACTACTACGATCGAAAGTATTGAAGCAATGATATACAACAATGCGGGTAAGCTTTCCGTAATAACTCTTGTAAACTCCTCAATCTCGGGTCAATGATCTCCTGACGCGGATTTGAATTTCCTCTGCCTCATAAATTAGTAAAAAAAAAAAAAAAACAACATGAATTAGTAAAGCTAGTGAAATTGAAAGGGGTGAACATAAACTAATGAATGAAGTTGACCAATTCCTCCTATATATGTTTGATATTCACAATGTAACATGACCCGAATTCCTTTGTTTGATACGAACATTTCCCTTAACAATCCAAACAGATCTCTAGAGTCAACCCTTGAAAAAGAAAATAGAAACATGAATTGAATACTCAATTTATTATTAGGAACAGTCGTATACCTTAATTGATTGTATTCACCATCTCACTAAGATAGTTCAAATACTTTTATCTGCTTGTTTTTAAACTACTAACATCTATAGGAGTATTATTATTGCAAGAATTTGTTTGGCAAATGAGAAGGGAGAAAAGAAATAGAGTATTGAAAAATGGAAAAATAAGAAATTTTCTAAGTCGCCTACTCACCGGTAGTCAGTAGAGTTGTTCAAAAAAAGATCGCTCAGCCTCACAGCTCGCAGCATAGTACCACCATTTAGTGAAGTTGGAAGCTGCAAGAACCAGGTTTAGATGGGAAAGCAATAAGATCAGTCTTAATAAACAACTAGAATAGTGAGCTAACATCATATTTTCACCAGTCACTGAATGTGAGTAGTCAACAAATGATGAATAAATAGTGAATCGCTCCTATGTATGACAGTGTTTCAGTAGCTGTTTTCTGGTCTGCCTTACTGCTTGGCATCTCAATCGTTTGTTCTCTTTTAATTGTTCCCCTTTCAACATTTGAATCTTGCCCATCCACCTCTTTTGCCGTAAACTTCTCCAAGAATTACTTCTGTGATCCACCCTTGTCATTCTTGTCTAGATACGAGCGTACACATAGATGTTGATACATGGGTGTAAGATTATCTGGAGCAGCCACTGTTGTTTGGATGGGATAGTAATACTAACAGCTCCAAGAAGAATGAAAACCATCAGTGCAAGTGGAATGTCTCACTATTGCAAAGAGCAAACAAAACTTGCTTGACATCAGAACACTGAACTATGTACATCAAAAAAAAAAAAAAGGGAGTAATTAGTTTGGTTTCAGTAGGTTTTTCATCAACGTGATGGTTCCAATTGTCTCAATGTTTTGTCAGTTGATTTTCATACACAGTAAAGGCTCAGACTTGCAAGACACACGTCGATGCTGCATGCATGCTTTTATAAATAGATGATATAGTAGGTGGCATTAAGAAGCAGCAGGCTCCTGGAGCAACACAGGCTCCTTCCAAAATCGAAGATCAAGGAGGCAAATGATGCTCACTGACAGTTAACCACAACCTACGCTAGAATACTTGTTCCAACTTCCAACATGGAAACTCTCTAATTCAGCACAACACTGGAAAGGGACAAGCTGATACAGTTAAGAATTCCATGTGACAGAATTACTCTTTATATATATTTATATATACATAAGAGCAGAATAAATATTCTTTGACGCAACAACTGGAAGTCCTGAACACAACCATAGAAGCGTACATCAGGTTGTCAAAACATGTAATACAAAGTAGCATAACACCACAAAAGGTACATGCTCAAATCTTGAAATACTTTTGAAGCAATGCTTTGTCTTTGCTCTTGATGTTACGAGCTGAGAGCAAGCGGAAAACTAAAGTAACAGTAGAAGCATCAGCTGCAAACCCTTTGGAAGTCATAATGTCGAGAAGATCCAAACCCTTACGGACATTGCAACGGCAAAGAAATCCCTTGATAATAGTATTGTAGGTGCACTTATCTGGGGAAGATCCATTTTCCTCCATTATTTTCAAAAGCTCGCTTGCATCATCCAATTCCCCTTCTTCATAAAGTCCTTTAATCATTACAATGTACATACGCACATCTGGTTGTAGCCCCTTAGCCCAAAGACTAGAGAAGAAATCCACAGCTTCTCTAAATCTCCCAGTTTCACATAGGCCGTCAATAAGGATAGTGGAGATGGTAATATTGGGCATCACTCCATGATTCTTCATTTTCTTCGTCATTAAGATGGCCTCATCCACTTGTGCATTTTTACACAGACCATCAAGCAATGAAGCATATGTGACAACATTAGGATGTAGTCCATGAGATTCCATTTCCTTGAAAAGCTGGTTTGCAGAATGTAGTTTGTTATTCTTGCACAAGGCACCTACAAGAGTGTTATATGTAAAAATATCAAGGGTCAGTCCCTTACGAGCAATTTTTAGAAATAGGTTGACAGCTCTATCAATGTTTTCAGCCTTGCAAAATCCATTGATCATGGTGTTGAAACTCACAAGATCAGGCTGACAATTCCTCTTGACCATCATACTCATTAGCTCTGACGCCTCCTCCATTCTACCACACAAACAATATCCATCCAACAGAGAATTGTAAGTTATGATATCTGGGGCCACGCCTCTTTGAATCATGAAGTCAAGAATGGCCCGTGCTTCATCCACCCTCCCTTCTTTACAGTGCATGTCCACCATGGTGTTAAAGGTGATTATGTTTAGAGTGATGTTGTTGTCCAACATCTCAGCGAGCATCCCCTTGACATCTTGCCATCGTTCCAAATTGCAAAGCCCCCGCACTAAGGTATTATAAGTGACTACATTGGGGGAAATGCCCTTAGACTTCATCTCAGTGAACAGCTCTAGGGCTTGAGGCAAGAACTTGTCTTTACAAAGGCTATCAATGATTGTGTTTGTGTTATAGGTAACAACACTAGGCTGGCAGTGGCCAGATTGCATCTTCCTGAGCAAGCTGAGAGCACCAGCATTGTTTCCTGTTGCGCAAAGGCCTTTGATCATTGTGTTAAAGGTAAAAATGTCAGGTCTTAAGCCAAGCTTGACAATATGATCCAAGAGTTTAACAGCTTGGGGCAATTGATGATTATGAATAAGGCCATTGAGTAAAGTGTTGCAGACAACGGCATCAAGAGGATAGCCGAGCTTAAGGCGTTTACCAAGGAGGGAGAACCCGAAATCGACACGGCCTAAGCGGCAGTAACAATTGACAAGAATGCCGATGGAATGTTTATCGGGTGGGAGACCGGATAATTCAAGGTGGTTGGAGAGGGAGATGATGGTCGAAAATGGTGGAAAGGGTTTGATCTTGAGCGTGGCAGTAAACAAACAGCTGACTAAAATCAATGAGAGAAGGAAGAGGGCGCAACGTAAACATTTGACGGAAGAGAGAGAGGGGATGATGTATGTCAGAAAACCCTAATTTGCATTGTTGCCTAACAGAATCGAGGAAATCATCAACATCATCATAAACAGAATCAGAATCAGAATCAGAAACAGAAAATTTGGGGTTTGGCTTGTTGGAGTAATTACGAAAACGAGATTGAAATTGAAAGAGGGGAAAATGGGAAACAACGAAAACAGAATGAAATGTGAGATTAACAAAATTACCGGAAAATCCATATCCATATCCATGTCCAAGTAAGCTTGCAACAGCTTCACTTCTCAACCTCATCGCAAACTTCTCTCTCCTCTCTCTCCTCTCTCTCTCTCTCTCTCTCTCTCTCTCTCTTCAAGCTCTGTGAACTGAGGAACTGGGTGGGTTCTGTGTAACAATGGGGAAGTTTGATTTTCTTTATTTCACTTTTCACCATTGATGAAATGTACTGTAAGTATTGATTCATTGATTGAATTTGATGACCAAATTTAGTGGAAGCCCAAACAGAATGTTGGGTTTGAGTGACATGTGGAGCAAGATTGGTCTATGGCCCGTGTTTCAGTATTAGAGGCCCATTTTGTCACTTTTACCATGGATATGAAATTAGCATATGAATTTCAACAAAAATGCCAATTATGAATCAATGAGATTTAAAGGGTGAACAAAAAACTCATTTGAATAATTTTCGCAAGGGAAAATCGATCCTAAAATCGCATAAATTGACCGGAAATTGAACAAGGGGGTCGGTCATGGCCAAAATAACTTATAAGGGAGTTCCCAACAAAAAAAAAAAAAATTATATAAGGAGATTTTGTACATAAAGTATATTACATAAGGGGGTTTCCTGCAAAAAAAATCTTATATATATTAAAAAACTTGAAGAAAAATGATATTATAATACTATTAGTTCTTACTTTGTACATTATAGTGTTTCACGAGCTAATGGTTAAAGTTTTTAGGATTTTTTGTGAAACACTACCTTTTATCATGACTATTTTGTGAACAAATACCTTCTAAAAAAATTTTCGCGAACAACTACCTTTTAAGATGGATTTTCTTGTGCAATGATACCTTTAGTCGGAATCGAGCCAAATTTTCAATGAAATCCTGAAAATACCCTCATGCCCTGTCACGTAAGCCACTTAAACGCTCACCCTTCCCCTGTTTCATTCTCTTCCTCTTCTCTATCCTCTCTCAACTTCTTCCCGATTCTACATCCTTTGCTCTAATCTTCCATTTCCTGTTCGAAATAAAGCTCGGAGAAAAGAAGGTGAGGGTTAGGTGGCTCACGTGAGGATATTTTCGGGATTTCAGTAAATATTTCGCCAGAATCCAACCAAAGGTATTATTTTACAAGAAAAATGATCTTAAAAGGTAATTGTTCGCAAGTTTTCTTTTAAAAGGTAGTTATTCACAAAGTGGGCATAATAAAAGGTAGTGTTTCACAAAAAAAAATCCAAATCTTCAAACTTAAACTTTACAAAAGCCAAAAATAAATAGTCAAATTAGTTGGTAAAGTATAACTTTAATTTGCAAAACAAGAAATAATAGTATATTGTTAAATATAAATTGCTAGATACAAACCCAAAATTTCGCGAACGCAAATTTGTTTCCCAATATACCCCCTACACTCTCCCTCCTCTTTCTGCTATCTCACCGTATAATATAATATAGAATTATCAGAACCAGCCACAATAATCCCAACTAAAATGATAATAATTACTCTTTAGACTTTTTTTTGTTACAATTAGAAGAAGAGTAAGACTCTTGTGCAACCGTCTAATCGTTAAACGACCCAACTCATAGGCAATTTTCCCAATTTAGGGTTTACTTTTAGCAACTTAAGGGTGATTTTTTTACATAATAGGTTAATTTTATTAAAATACGCTAAGTTGTAAAAAAATCACTCCTAAGTTGCTATAAGTAACCTATAAATTATAAAAAGTCACCATTAAAATGAGTCGTCTAATTATTAGATGGTTGTACTCGATAATTTCTGTTAGAATGAATTACAGCAACAATAATCCCAACAAATCCGTAAAATTACATTATAGAAAAACACTCACTAATTACCTATTGAAGAAGGGTAAAAGTGACGATAAATTCATTATATGCACCTAATCAAACAACTCCACAACTACTTAGTAGACCATTTAGAGCATTATTACTTACAATCACATCACTTTAACACACATATATACAAATATACAATTATTCCATGTGGGAATTTGCAGTGTATATATATATATAAAAAGAAAGAATGATCCAAGTCCACATTGGAGGCAATGCAAGTTATGTAGCAGCATGTCCAGCATTTTGCTGGTAGTTTAAACGTGGATGTCGAATTTTTGTCGGCAATGTTCAATAATAATCCACTGTAAAACCTTAAAGATATCATCCATATGTAGTGATTTAATTTTGTTCTTTGTGATGAATAGAGCGAAATATAAATTTAGCGTTGGGTATGTGTTTTTAATTAGGATGAACAAAACAGTAATAAAATCAAGTTGTGGGCCGGGGGACTTGGCATACTCCTATTTTAGAGTAGTATTCCATCCGTCTTAAAATAACTGTCGCTTTAACTCTAGCTATGCGCACATATTAACGAGAGTATTAATTCTAAAGGTAGTTAAAGACAATTGACTCTATTATCTTTGTATTTATTATAATTGGGTGTATTGGAAAATGAAATTAGTAATAAATCACAAGGGTACATTAGGAAAATAAGCAATTAATGTTGTATTGGAATTGTAAAGCGACATATATATTGAAACAAAAAAAAGTTAGTTAAAGCGACAGTTATTTTGAGACGGAGGGAGTAGTACTTTATCATGGATGTGTTTATTTCATTATTGTTTCATGTCGTATTACTATTAGTTCAGTTTAGATCTGTTCAATTCGATGCCGGTCTTTCTGTTGAAATGAACGCATTTATGTTTCTTTTAGTGATGAACAAGTTAGCTGTTATACTCCACAAGTCCACATAGCACCGATCACTATGTGAAGCGTATTAATAGACACTGGTATTACATGTAGGGTATTGCAGAAGTCTCTCATCATGGCCGGTGATGTTCGAAATTTGGTATGGTTTTATTTTTATTTGTATATATATCTAATATGTTGAGTTGTTGACTGTATCATTATTGAAAAATATTACCCACTAATCAACATGACTTTACATTCTCTACTGAGTGAGCTTTTTTTTCTTTCTCTTTTCTCTTTTATTTCTAACATGGAAATCGTGATCATCAGTAAAAACGCACTATTAGAGAATGAATGAACCACGGTATTTACTGTTGCAAAAGATCAATTACGAAGGGAATCTTGTCGTCAACCGTCCTAAAAGGGTGTCGTCGTATTTGTGCCTTACGATGGTTTATTTTTAACGTATTTTCCATCGCGAAAGATCAAGTACGATGATATTTCTCGTCGCAAAAGGTTAATTATGACTGGTTTTCAATTACTACAATCGCAATTTAGTTGTCGTTAAAATAGTCTAAATTCAAGTAGTGATGTGGCAATCTATTTACAAAAATAAGAACAGTGGAAAGACAATATCTGATTGAAGAAAGGCAAAAAATAGGTGGAGACATTCTGAGTTGTTCCAGTGACACTAACGGATATATTTATGCTAAAAAATGTACCAGGTTGATTACAGAAAGAGCATAATCATATCTTAATTAAGATTAAGATCTAGAATATATGTAATATGGGGTGGATTATTGATGATCTGCCAATAATATTAGATGAAAGAAAATCAAATACGTAATATTAACATGATGCCTGTTGGTTGCAGCACATGCATACAATATAGAACATGACTGGTGAAGGTTGATCTATTATTATTTATTATTTTCCCACATTTAATATTAATTGATTGATAGGTTGGCATTTCATGCATCCCTTGTTCATCTTCATGTGCTCTTTGTCTCCTCCTATATGTTGCACATAACTCCCACTTGAATAATGTGGAAATTCTTCCCATATCATCAACCACAAAAACTACTAGTACATATAATTACGATATATATAGTCTCTTTCACGATGCTGATAGGTCTATCTGTATGCAGCTTTATCCTTAAACTAAGTTTTCATTATTTTCAACTAGAATAAAAGAAAAAAGTTAAACTAAACTAACTAAATGTAACCGAACAAAAGTAAATTTTCATATCTCAGAGAATAGTAATATGAAACTTTAAATGAACTGAAAATTGCATGCAAAGACAAAAACGAATGTGACTATTGGAGTAGATGATATACACTAAACTCTAAAGAAGGGCGATAGACCTTTTGAGAACATGATTAATGAAAATGAGTTAGATATATAATATATGTATGTACAAGATTACACTCCCTCCGTTACTTACGGATTAAATTGACATAAATGTCATATTTTGAAATGTTATGGAAAATAGCCATATATATATATGTTGTGATTGTGTTATAAATATGAGTGAGTTGTACAAAGTTAAATTTAAGATGGTGATATATATTCAATATGACAACAAATAAAGTTAATCGATCTGGATTGATGGAGTACATGCATATGCCTTTTGTAGATTTGATGATGAAATAAGTAAAGTATATTGGGGTATATATATGTATATGTAACAAACATTGCAATCATGCAATATGGGAGTTTGGATATGCATCAAATTTTTTTGTGGCTGTGGTTATAGTGTGCCTACATACACTAACATTACGTACTTATTGCCAAATCCTGTGAAGTCAGTCTCAATGTGGGGAACAAAATGAGAAAATAAGAAAATAATAATGGAGTGATAATCTCAATTCATAGAGTTAATGTTAGTTGGTATGAATTGATGGTAATAATGTCTTGTCTCTCCGGTTCTTCCAAGATATTGGATCGAATCGGTATTTCGAAGAAGAAGAAGAAAAAAAAAAAAAAAAAAAAGTTTGGACACTATGATTTATGGGGGAATCTACATAACACCATGGGTATGCACATGTATACCCACACTATATATATACAATTTTCTTTAAAATCGGTTTCATTTTAAGAAAATTATTTATTAATATGCTAATAGTGCATACCCTAGATAGACTTTAGGCTACTATTCATACCCAATACTCCCTCCGGTTTGAAATCATCTTAACATTTGCTTTTTGCACTAGTTTTAAGAAGAAATATGTTGGACAACATAGCCCTTGGTGATTGCCCTTACCCACTTACTTTTCAAATGATTGCAAATTTCAATGTAAAGGAGAGAGGGGTATATTGGTAACTTTATACAAAAAAAGAGACCCTAATAAGGAAATGTTAAACTCATTATATGCCGGATTAATAAGGAAATGTTAAGATGTTTTTAAGCCGGAGGGAGTATAAAATTTCTGGATTCGCCACTAACTATGAGAATTGTTGCAAATGTTGTATTTAATTAATACAAATTCTACTAAAAATAGAAATAACTTTTATTATGAGTACAGATTACATGTACTCATGATTCAACATTCAAGGGAAGCTTTAAATTATTGGTACATAATAGTGATAAAAAAATACTAATCAAAGTTTTGATGCTTTCCATTTTGCACCAACAAAACTTTTGATGTTTTCCGTTTAAATTTAGTTTGATGTTTTCCAAGTTTAGACTCAGATTTTACAATATCATCATATATATCATGCACCAAATTAGTCAACTTTGATTAATAGTATTTTAGAAAATAAAGCTTGGTGATCAATGCAATAATTCAGTTAAAAGACCCTTGTGAGATGATGTGGAATGTATTGTAAAACTCTTCCTTTTGTAATCTCACTCATTAGATATATAGTTTACTTGGTTTAGTTATGGTAATAAGAAAGGAAAATAAAGGAATAGAACGGAAAAGAAAAGACAACATACAATTTCTATAATTGGTTTAATAAGTAGGAATTGAAAGGAAGCTAGAATTTTTCATTGTTTAGTTAAGTGTAAGAAAGGATGAGAAAAGAATACAAGGGAGTAATGATAGTTTTATTTCCTTTTTGCATCCAAATGCCACAATTTGTAACATGGGATTTCATGGGAAAATTTTCTTATCAAATCTCTCCTCTACTCTATCACTTTTTTAAACCAAACATTTTTTGAGGATGCTTCCTAACTTGCTTCTTTTCGATTCCATTTCTTTCTAATCACTTCCCATCTATCAAACACACTGATAATGAATTGCCGTCTCATATAAGTTTTTGTGATGAATTATTGCCATCATCTGCCATGGGTTTTCCCAAGTTGAAGTTCTCCACAAAAATCTTCCTCCTATTAAGTTTGCTTTGTTCTTCTCAATAGTTTGATCAATATTTTAATTTTGTTATTGCAATGATCATTCCTAGTCTTAGGACAAACAAATGTTAGAGATAGAAGAAGGGAGTAGAAGCATAACACGTTCTAGATTGTGACCTTCGAAAGAATCTTAACATACATGTTAAGAAATATTAAGTGAGTGTTAGCTTATCGATATATCAGTGACTTTTCATGATTGAATCGTCATATATATATCAATGGCATTTCATGATTGAATCGTGGATTCAATTTCAAGGTTTTTAATGAATACCATTTGAAAATCATCAGCGAACTGGACAACTGTCGAATAATTATAGGACGGAGAGAGTGATTATACAAGGACGACCACAAAGATGCAAAAAAATCGTATATGTGGTGTGTGAAGTATACAGATAATGACATTATTAGATGTGTGGGGGTTAGTGGGATATTATACCACAAAACAAAGACAAGATTTTTTTGTAGGTGGATTGATGAAGAAGATTTTCAAAAGCTATCTAGTTTAATTTGAAGCTAGTGTTGTTGTTTGTTTGTTTTGTATGTATAGTATATACTCCATAAAAAGGTGAAAAAAATAGGTGAGATGAAGCATGAATTATTGGTCGTGGTGGCATCTCGTTCATCCCGTGACTTAAGCGTTATATTACAAACACTAATTAATAAAATAAATTGTCCCCATCTTATTCACCTTCAATCCGCCATATCTTGTACGTCTCCTACTTCTAAGACCCTCTTTTAATAAAAAGAGACCCTCTTTTAATATGGTTTAATTAAATTAATTATTAGTAATTATAATTCCTAGTAATATATAGTACTGCCCTAAAAGTCTTTTTTTTAATAAATAGATACAGCTCAGCCCACGGACTGCTCATGCATGGTCATGGGCAAATTACAATTCTGAAAATTCACCCCAAAAAAAAAAAAAAAAAATAATTGTGAAAACGCAAATTGTTGCATACAATCGTCTAACTATTAGATGACCTAATCTAATGGTTACTTTCTACAATTTATGGGCTACTTTTAACTAATTAGAAATAACTTTTTACAATTAAGTGTATTTTTATAAAATTAATCTAAACTGTAAAATGTTACCCTTAAATTGCTAAAAGTAATTCTAAAATTGAAAAAATTAACTTTTAAATTAAGTCGTCTAATGGTTAATGGTCGCACGAGAGTATTACATTATTGTGAAAATTGTTGAGAAAAAACAAATGCTGAATAATGGAATTGTGAACCACACGAAGAATTACTTTATGAATACGGCACCGTCTATTTGACGAGTCTACTCTTATAATAGTGAAAGATCTAATTGGTGGCTTGATGCACTGTTGCTAACCCAAAACAACTTACTGTTTCGTGAATTTGCACCAAAAGATATACTCCCTCCGTTTTTTTATATGATGTTTTAGATTTTTGTGTCCAAATTTGACTATTGAATTGTGAAAAATTTACTTTGCTTCACAATATGAAAAATATTTG
>BSSO01004878.1:0-13879 GCA_030267885.1 Mesembryanthemum crystallinum | reverse complement strand
GCAAAAAGCCAGGAACGGATGCATTGGTCAAGGCGAAGCCACTGGACATACGCCGGATTGGAGTAAGCGTTGCCCAAGTGATCGACAACCTGCGACGGGGGAGGATTAAATGAGCCCACAACAAACCGGTGAAGGTCATGCATCACCAAAAAGGCATCAAACTGAGTGCGCCATGGAAGGAAGTCTTCGACTTTGGCAAGAACCGTGGTTACATGGTTCTTGATGTTGATGGAGAAGACATTGGAGGACGGGCCACCATACATGTCGTAATGCACCGGGTCGAGATAAAGAACTGCTGATTGACCCGGCGCCATGGTGTATGATGTGGGAGGGACGCTGGCTGCATATGGTGGAGAAAGGGCCATTGAGAAGGGGCCAAGAGGTAGTGATGCCGCGCGGGACCCAGAGGTTGATGACTCGCCTGGGTCATACGTTGAGTATGAGAAGAGGGCGACGGCATGGACGGTGTCGAGGAGAGCACCGGGAAGGGACCGGACAGCGTGAAGGCTGTCAATTGGGAGGCCGGTGGTCCCGAGAAGCCTATCCCCGGAGAGTGGGTGAAGGGGTTCTCGAAGACCCACGGCTGGGCAGGGGCGGTCGACTCGCCAGGGAGAGAGGACACCGGGAGAGAGACGGAGGAGACAACAGCCGTGGAAGCGGCGTCAGGACCGCCGGTGAACGAAGCGGCAGCAGCAGAGGAAGCGGCGACGGGAGAAGTGATGTCATCGTCGGCCATGGTAGAGCGATTTCAGGCGAGAAGAAAGTAGGGATTTTGGAATTTGGGAATTTTGGTTTTACTTGGTTTTGGTCAACGCAAGTATACATGAATTGGGGGATTATTGTTTTTGAGTTGTGAGAGAATTTTTGCACAAGAGAAACGAGAGAAAAAAAAAATATATTAGGGTTTTTGAAACGTCTGCTCTGATACCATGAACAAATATTATGGTGAATGGCTCAATCCATTGGGAGCCCTAGCGCCTGTATTTATAGATATAGTATACTAGTGAAATTATATATGTATCCCAGGACTATTGGGCCTTAGGCCTATACCCTATTAACATAGACCCTCTAAATGTGTCATCTCTTATACCACTACTCCTTTCTGTTCAAATAATATGGTCGGTCGGTGGATGGTCGAGATCGCAAGTATGAGGTAAAAAAGTTCTTTTGATCAAGTTAGTGTCGAATCTACCACGTGCTCAAACTAACTCGTCATTAATGTATCAACCCCTATTCGATCGAATTAGTGGGCTCCTCTTCCATGGGCGTGTCCCATATATATGTAAGGGCTAAAGTGCTGAACTAGACTAAAGAGAAGAAGAGGTTTTTAATTACCCCAACATGTGTTTGATTTAATGTTCATTGTAGATGCGTAGTATGATTTCCCATTAATAATGAATTACTTCTCCATAAATAAGAAAAAGCCAGTCGTTTAAATATTCATTGAAAGATATATACAGGAACTTGTATGTTGTATATCCCAATGAACTATAGGTACATTATATAAGCACTCCCACCAGCTTAAAACCTATAATGATAGTAATAATTAACCAAAGACTTCGTATCAGAACCAATAGAATCAATCACTTCCAAGCATATAATCTGAGGGCTACCCTCCAATATTTCCTTAATCAACTTCATAGTCACTCCCCCACAATTTACCATCACTAATTTCTTCAAAGATCGCCATGAGACACTGGTCGTCGTAGGAAGTTCAAATCGACATCCATGCAGACTCATAATCCGTACCAGGTCGTTGTTGTAAAGATACTGAGGCAACAAGTACTTATTAGCACCACGAGTGCCCAGGAAGTGTATGTGAATTTCTTCCGCAAATCTATGGGTCGCGAATTGGATCCATCTGTTGATGGCCGTGATGGAGTTTGATCGACAATTCCCACAATCGAATTGTACAGAAAATTTGTCGATTGTACGAGCATTATGGAGGGTCAGTGCCGTCCATACAAACTCTATAAAGGAGGAACTTTTGTCTCGCTTACCTTTGTAGTTGAAGCTTAAGGCTGAGGCCGAGAGCCAGAGGTGTCTCCATCGTTTCGACAGTGAAGCCGCTCGTATGACTTGATCCATCGGCAAGAAGGAAAGGATGTGGATTAGTATATGGTCGGGCAAGGCATTGATTCGCTTAGATTCGTGTTTGTGTTCGGGTTGAGATGTTCTTCGTGCTTTGTTCATGGTGGGTTGTGGACTAAAGGGATGACAACGTCTTTTAGTTTGCATGGTTTAATTTGCTTGAATCTCTTATTAGTTGGTATGAGATTGGTTATTAACGTCATATATATATATATATATATGTATGTATATATATATATATATATAGGCCGGTTTATTATATCCCACGGAGATGTTTTTTTTGTTTATAGTAAACTTAGACTTCTAAATCTTTGTGATCGAAGAGGATTTGCTTTACAAAAATGGAGAATTAACGAAATTCCAAAGATTTGGAAACTATGTCGTCCTTTGCTAATTCCATCTTGTATTCGGAGTTTGTATGGGTCCTTTTTGGATACAAATTAAAACTTCAGTGTCATTGTTATTACAAGGAACCTATATGCTTGTTTGTCATGTCCTGCATATTTGCGTCTCTAGTTTGAAGAAGCTAGACTATCACTACAAAAAATATGTCTATTTACGACAAGTTATTGGGTTCAAGGGACTCGAAAACAAGCCATCGAGTTTGAAGTAGACAAAATGGCAGATGATTAAAGAGAAGACGTGGTGTGAAAAATTACAATGGGCAACATCAATTAGAGGTAGAATTCCTTTTTTGGCAGCAAATCTAAGGCCATCTGGACGATTTAACTATGTTTAAGGATTCTATTACTATTATTAATTTGGTAGGATAAGAGTTTTAGGTAGATTTAATAGTTTATTTATTCTCTGAATTGAATATATTGTTAGAAGATCTCTTTGTGTAGGTTTAGAAAGGTGAGTTTCCTAATTCTTATTGTAGTAGGAATCTAAGATATTTATAAGGACACCTTCTATGCATAAGAGCCATTAGTAGATCGGAGGAATTGTTTTTTGTGTTCCTCCTTGGGCGTGACTAAAAGGCGCACGGCAGGTGTTTCTAAGGAGACTCGAACCCTTAATCTGGTGTGTAAGCTAAAACTTGTTTACTAGTGGGCCAACACCTCTTGAATTAGTAGAGCAAGTTCAATTGTTTAAGAAAGAAAATCTACAACTGCGACGATAATCCCTTTTATAATAGAGTGGCGACTAAGTAATTGTTTAAATAGCACGTCACATCTTTTTAAAGTTTTGCACCGACTGGTTCATCTTGTTCCCAATGCCATGATGCCCTAATTTATTTATTTTTGAATTAATTCCATATACGGGTAGTTCAACTACATGACTTCAACCCATTTACTGGCGCGCACTTCAACCCACCATCTAATTCCTAATTGTAATAGGATTTGTATTATAAGGTAAGTTTCATAGTTGAGTTGCAGTTGAATCTTCTGAGGTCCCTAGAACTATGTCGTGTTTTCAAATGTTCTCAACACCTCCAAGCTTCTCGGGTTGACATGCTCACACTACAAATTGTTAAGCAATAATAAAGCAAAGTTAAGGAAAGTCAAGTGTCAAATTTGTAAAAGTGTTAAGCAACAGTAAAGCAAAGTTAAGGGATGTGAAGATTGTGGTTTTACCCTCAAGTTCAAGGTGGGAATTCCATGTAAATATCTTGTCTTATTCAATTCTTATGTTGTGATTATCGTACGTAGCAAAGTGAGGATAGGTCGAAATAACCCAAACAAGTAGTATGAGAGTGGTTTGAGTCCTAACAAGTGATATCAAAACGACTTAAATCCCAACATGCACGTACTCAACAATCCATGCATATTGAAACTCAACTTTGTAAAAAAATTCGAAAACTCCACATTCTTCGAAAATGATAATGCTTTTATTGAACTATCTTCATGGCATCTATTATATGGTAAGTTAATTAAAACTAATACCGTTTTTGAACGAAGGTTACTATTATTATTGATAAAAAAAAAAATTCAATTATATAAATTCTACTCCCTCTGTTTTTTTATATTTGTCGTTTTCGCTTTTCGAGGTCGAACTTTGCCTTTCAATATCTCTAAAAATATATATCCAAAAATTATAAAAAATATATATTATGAAAATACTTTTCGATACGAATCCAACCAATATTTTTTTATATCGTGAATCAAAGTAAATTTTTGACAATTTAATAGTCAAACTTGGACATGAAAATCTAAAACGTCATATAAAAAAAACGGAGGGAATATAAGTTATGATTTAAATTTGTAATTAATGATCAATATTTTAATGATATTTGTCGAGGTGGCATATCCATTTTATATCCTAACTTATCCATAATATTTTTTATTGAAAAAAATTATTATGAAAAAGTAGTATACTTGTGGGATACATATTTGGTTGTATCTTGATCAATTTGTTGATTGTATTAGTTAGCCTTTTTTGGGCAATAAATCATACGTGATTGCGTTTACACTATATTTGTATCATATGTGATTCTGTTTACACTTAATAAGGACTATATAACTCTCCTATAAATTGCACATCTTTTTTCACAAAGAAGCATGCAATCCCTACAGCCCCTCTCTCACTTCCGATGGTAACACATTAAATCCCTCCATTCCTCTCTTCTAATGTTTAAAATCTAGCTAACACTCTTTACTCGGATTTTGATTATCGGAGGGATGAAATTTCCTCCTGTATCTTTCCCTACAATATATTTTGGATACATTTTTTTTTTTTTTTGAAAACCATTCTAATATAACTTTATGATTTATTTTTACGTTCAATTGTCAAAATTTTGAGTCTTTTCTATATGATTTATGATTTAAATTATGTTAGATGGATTATGCATGTGTTAAAATAACATAATTTAATCATACTATAGGACCCAACGATTTTTACAGGCTTAAAGTGGGGCTATGAGAATAAAACACGAATCTTGTTGACGACGATTTTTTTATTTTTTATTTATTTTTTTTTTTTAAGGGTTTTATCTCTTAGCAAGTCACGGTAGTATGGGTGCTTATTTTGTATAAGAAAATTTTTCCAGTAGTTGTCAACCACTATAATTTATCGCCAGCCACTACAAGTTATTTTGATTAGGTAAATCTAATGTTGTAATTAGATGATACTAATCGTATGTTATAGATATTAGTTGTGACTGATGAGTTATTTTGTCATGACTAATATGTGCAAATAATTTCAATTAATTGCCGGGTCAAATTTGCCTAATTATCAACGACTAATATCGTCATGTTATAGTGATTTGCTTTAAATTATTGTGGTTTACAACCCCTAAAAAAAACTTCGTTTGTACAATTATTTTTGCTTTTCCAACTCTACTTCTATCAAGCGGAATTTGAAATTAGTACCTTTTTTTTTTCGATCTCATAATATTGAGGGCCCGCTTGGATTGGGAGGAAAAATTAAAAGGGTAGTGGAAAAAAATTAAAAGGTAAAAAGTGGAGGTTGGAGGTGGTGGTGGGGGAATGATTATAGTGGTGGAAGGAGGAAGATGAAGGATATAGGATTATCCATCACCTCGAGTAATTATTCCCCCTATATCTTTTCTCTTCCTCTTTCCACCACCTTAATCTTCCACTACCACCACCTTCAACCTCCACTTTTACCATTTAATTTTCTCTATTACCTCCCTAACTTCCCCCAATCCTAGCGGGGTTTCAGGGTTGACCCTAACCGCTTGTTTAGGACTATTTGACCGTTGTGTGTATTAATACCTCCCTTCCCTTTGGACAGACTAAGCACTCCCCCACACTTAAATCCCTCCATTTTTCTGTCTTCTCTTACAACGCTGATTTTTCCGCTGTGATTTGCAGTTTTTTNTTTTGTTACAGGAGGAGAGAGAAAACAATGGCGTTGCGAAATTCTGTGATGCCTTCAAAATCCAACACTTTACTAGGGTTTTGATGATTTGAGGGATAACAAGGTTTCCCGTTGATCTCTCTTTCATTCTGGATCGTAATTCCCTCCAATCTTTTTCCGAGGTATATCTGTTTCTCTGATTTTGGCTATTTTGGTACATTTTTGACATTTGAAATTCAGCTTTATGATTATATTTATGTTCAATTGTAATATATTTCGAGACTTTTGTCCATTTATGGTATAATTTGTATGTTTTTGAAGGACCCTATGAATTTCGCAGGCTTAAAATGGGGTTATGAGAAAAAATTGGAATCTTGTTCTTGTTTATCATTTTGGGTTTGGAAAAGATTATTTGGTTGAATTTACTGATTTATCTCTTTGCAAGTCATTATGATGGATTGGGTAGTGGGGGCTTATGTTGTTTCAATATATCTTGGTAGACACTAAGAAAGTGTACCTGAAATGCATGGTTATGTGAATTTGTTGCTTAGCAGTTAACTTTTTATGGATGATATATTTGATGATAGGGTGTGTTTATTTCAACTTATCAATACAGCATTTAGTTTAGTTCAGTCCACTTCAGTTTTACCATTTACTTTCTCTCTCACATATTACTTCAGTCCAGTCCACTCCAATTGAGTTAGAAATGAATTAATGGGGCGAAATTTGAATGGTAGTGTGCTGAGGAAACATTGCTGTTTGGTGCAGTTTTGGTATTTGTCGTGGTAGGAAGCATTCTTCATTTAAGTCTCAAGTGAGGATTACATGGTACTTTAACTTCTGTGGCATCGTCATATCTGGCTTGCAGATTGTGGTTACTGGTGGTGAGTGAGGCCCTTCATGCATATGTTCTGTTATTTACGTTGAATTTAGGGTTAGTTTCCATCATAGGACGAGAGACTTGGTAATTAATATTGTTTTGGCGGACTGAGCATAAGCTTCTCCATTAATATCGGGTCGTTCTATAAGAGGCAATAGTGGCTGAAGCAGGTTGTTCATAGTAGTAATGGAAAATACTGTTACTTATCTAGAATGGTATGATATAAGTTCTTTTTTAGTAGAGAGGAAGAAGCCACTTTCTGGAAAATATTCAGCTATCACTTATTGTAGATAAAACCCAATGTCGCATATAATCATCGTTTACTTGTTATCTTTTGTGAACTAGTAGTCACCCAATGTCTCATCAGTCAAGTTCAACCACAGGGGTGAGGTTAGTAGTTGATCTCATGTATCAGACATTAAGTGCCTCGTATGATTACTAATGCATGTGAAAGATAAGTTGCAACTTGCATTGGTAAAAAGTGACGTACCTTTCTCAGTGATATATTACCATGTAAGTTAAAGAATTTTCGCTGTATGGTATCATCTTACATTTTCTTCCCACTTATATCATTCTTTGTTTCTTAAACTCAGCGATCGGGTTCGGATTGGGATCCAAGGATCGGTTTTATCTAGTTTAAGAAAAATTTCTTGTTATGGCCTAATTTGATGTGTCCAAGTGTGATAGGGTAACAGTGATCATTGTTGTGAAAAACCTCCTGGGTTCAAATGTGAATTCCTTGCGTGTGATATATAGTTTCGACTTTTTACCCTGCAAATTTATTACTGAAGAAAAGGAAAAGATCTTCAGCTTCTGCTGGTGCAAATTCTTTCTAGATATTCAGCTGCATGCTTGTTTATCTTCTATCTCTGTTTTCCCTTGAAGCAGTTTATCTTCTATCTCTGTTTTTATAGTTGCAGCATTGGTGGAGGATATTTTTAAATGACCGGTATTCCTGCTCTGGTGCTTTGTTTGACAGGAGTTGGAAGAAAGTGAAACTAAGAGGACTGAAGATGGGCACCTAAGAGTCTGCAAGAAGATAGCTGTGGTGACCAGCTTCCCAATATTGAGATAATTGAAATGCGTTTGATTAGTGAAGGTGACAGTTTTTTAGTTGTATCAAGAAGACCTTTAGCTTTGCCCGTTTCCTCACATGTAAGTTATTACATAGAAACTAAATCTATTAGAACCTTAATTGGCAATTGCTTCATAACTGTATGCCACTTTTCAATAGGAAGCATAAAACAATTCACTTTAGCTATTTTGATCGAGTCCATTATAATCCAAAGCTAAACTAAATTACTAAATAGTGACTTTGTCAACATCACTGAAAGTGGACGCGTTGCACTCAAAAAGTGTGGAGGAAAACTTATGGATGAAATGTTGTTTCCAGGAGTTGCTGGTCTGCTGGTGCCTATCATTGTAGCTTTCTTAAAAACAATTCAATGTGTGCTGGGCGTCATCTTTAATTTCTTATTATTCCTTTTAAGTAGATACCAAGGGAAAGCTAATTTAATTTCAAGTCCTTTCCTTATTAAAATAAAAAAAAGTTAACATGGATGGTAGAGATGCTACTTTTGGCTAATCTTTGACATAGGTAGCACGCTCGAAGGACTTATCTTGAGATCAAAGAAAAGATTGTCATTATTAAGATCTTGTTTGTTTATCTCCTGGATACATCTTCCTTCCCAAAAGTTTATATTGATCACTGAGGGCTAGGGCTAGGGTTGGCTGACTTCCTTTTTACAATTTGCATTAGCAGAGCTTTTAGAAGAGCGATCCCACCCTCTCCCCCAAGCTAATGGTGGTTGTTTGATGAACTCATCTTAATTACCCATTGTTTTCCTCGTTTTCTTGTATTCTCTATGTTGATGATTGTGTTAAAAACATTTTAACTAGCACAGGGCAGCTGTAGAAACTGATGAGGAACTTGTCTGAGAAACATGCATGAGCAAATGGGTATGCATTTCAAACAGGCTTGACATATATAGGTGAGCTTTACATTTTTGACATTTAATTGAACTTTGTTAGACCTGGCTTTCAGCTGTAAATATAATACCATAAACATGAACAGAATGGATGCAATGGCTAAAGAGTTGGATTTTGGGGGGACAAAATTGGATGCTGTGATATAGCCTCTTGCTTGATCTGGCAACTTATGGTAATTGTTCTTTTCTAGATTTGCCTGTTTGTAGTCATTGTTGGTAATTGATTTTTGGGGTTTGATTGTTTTATTCACATTTGTTATTGATTTTGAAATTACTGATGCCAGCATGAACACTTGAAATTTTGACATTTTCTTGTGTAGATCTCTTATAGAAGATATGGTTATTAGAGTTAGATCTTATTATTCTTTGGCTAAGCAATTGTCCAAGCTATTTAACTTTTCGGATGTGTAATAATCGCAATTGTTCACATACTCTTTCTAGGGCTAGCATTAGCTAACAGGACATGATATCACTAACATGAGAAGAATCGAATACAACTTGAATAGGGTTTGTTTATTGTTTTTGACCCATTTATTGAAATGGATAATATTGCCTTAAATCTTCAAAATGCTTAGAGTTTTCATCTACAACCTGATTACACTTGTTTAGAGACAATTATAGAAAGCACTCCAAACACAAGTAGAGTTTCTTTTCTAGTTACGAAAGTTAATATGGATTATACTTGTTTGTTCTGTCAAATAAAAACTCAACATTGATCTTAGGCTATGTTTGGCAATTTTCAGCTGCCACCTATTAGTTTTTGCTATTCTCAGCAACCAAACAATTGGCTAATTATTTTAAACTTTAAGCTCTCAACACTAGCTCTTATAACTAATTTTGAGAAGCCATCCATACAAGTTTTCAACTTCCAATAGTTTTTCAGCTAGTTTGCTACTATTTAGTAGCAATTTATAACTATTGTCTAATCAAATTAACTTAATAGAGCCTGTTTGGCTAAACTTCTAAAAAAAAAAAAAAAAAGAGCGCTAATTCATTCCATTTACTCTTGCAGCATTCACTACTCCTCTACCTTCTCCACCAATGTGACTTCTAAAAAGTTGAAAAGGGGTAAGAAGTAAAAGATACAATTTGAAGATTCTGATTTCTAGCCTCATGTCAACTTCTTAGAAGTTACGTAGGAGGATAAGGTGGAGGAGAATAGGGTGATGGAAGAGTAATTTACAATGATAAGTGCTTTTATGTAGAAGCTTGGCCAAACAGGCTCTTAGTAACCTTATCAGTTAGTTGCGCCTAACGTAGTTCTTAGTTTAAAAAAACTTATTATCGCTTTTATCGTCTCTCTCTCCCAATGTTCTTTCTGTTTTCACCAAAAAAAAAAAAAACTACCACACTTAGAGTTTGTTCTCCTCATGGTTTTTGTTGATTAAACAAAAATCATCTATTGTGAACAAAATTTTAAAATTCAGTAAATTGTAACAAAATTATCATAAGAAGACATACCCTTACATGCTAGAGTTGAAACGAAGGCGTACTATAAACCAAAAATTACAATGATGGAAACAATCTTCCATCTATTTGAAATGATGAGTGTAAGAATCACATAAGATCATACACAAGCATTCAAATGGGCACATAATATAGCACACACCTTTATACTTGCACTCACGTAAGAGAGTTGTCACGCTAGCTAAACTAGCAGGGCCTGCATCCATGAGTAAGATACAAATCTCGTCTATTGGACGATCGTCATCCATGTCGCAGAGCCTATTAGAAAGAAGAAAGGAAAAAGCTTTGTTAGGTGATTAAGCGCCATAATGGGGATTAATTATAAAATTTTTAGTATAGAAAACATTTTATTCGATTAAATACCACAAAAGGATTGATCAAATGAAATGTTTTCTATTTTTTGGTGTTTAATCGCCTATTTAAGTGCCTTTAATTGTTTCTTCGTTGAATTTAGACATAAGGTGCCATTCTCACAAGGCATCTTCCTTTTAATGGTTTTTACGACATGGATGATACTTATGCAAAAGACGAGATTTGTATCTTACCCGTGAATGCTGACCCTACTAATTTAGCTAGCGTGTCAGATCTCTTACTTGAGTGCAAATATGAAGGTATGTGCTAAATCATGTACCCCTTTGAATGTTTTTGTATGAACTTGTGTGACTTTTGTACTTATCATTTCAAAAAAGTTGATGGTTGTTTTTATGTTTGTAGTATCCCTTCCTTTCAAGTTTCAACCTTTGTACATGTTCTCCTTATGTTATCTCTTTTTTTCTTTTTTTTTTTCTTTTCTTTCTTTTCTTTCTTTTTTCTTTCTTTTTTTTTTTCCGGAAATAAGTTAGCGCTTGGTGAATCAACAGAAAGATGAGGAGAACTCTTAGTGCAGTAGTTTTGAGAAGAATATTGGGGAGTGTGAAGAGAGAATGAGTTCTTTAGACTAAGATTAATGTTAGACTTTTTATTTGAGAGAAAGAAACAATTCTAACTAGTATGTGTCATTAAACAAAAAAACTCTCAAAATATTCCCAAAAGAGTCCAAAAAATTGCATAAAACTATTAAAGTTTCCTTGTAATTATTGGGAATTTTTAAGTAGTTTTACAGATGTTATGATACATTTGAGCTCAATGACATGTGAGAATGTGAACAAAAATATCTATATTAGTGACAAAATGAGACCGTTTAAAAAATCTCGTGTATCCAAAATGAGATTACTGAATATAGTAGGTACCCAAATTGCAATTAAGTCAAACTTCAGATACCCAAAATAAAACTTTTCCTAATTTTAAATGTTTTTGAATGTCCAATTTTTCTTGTCATTTTATCTTAGAATCACAATTGAATTTGCTAAGACCCTGTTGAGAAGCATTGGGTATTTGAATAATACTTGTGATAGATTAATACTCATGAATTTAGCTATACTCTTGCTTTTTTTTTTTAATTATTTATTTATTTTTGGAATCAAGAGGACATAACGTTGAATTAAACACACTTGCTTGTATGGCACTCAAATTTGTTGATAGGAAATTTTATTGGAAATGAGCTCTAAAGGAACGATTTTTTTTTTTTTTTTTTTTAATTATTATTATTGTGCCAGTCTTGATCATATTGTTATACAAAATCTCTACTGCAGTGGGGGTCAGGAATCTGTGCATGATTGTGAACATAGTTTTTAATTATCCAACTTGAGAGTATTTAAGATTGATGTCATTTTGTCATCTCTAAGTATACACACTATGAAGAGATTGATATTGCATGTCTTAGTTATCATTAGCAATATCCTTCGCTTTGTTTTCTGCTTTTGATGCATCACTTGTTGTGACTGCCAACCACGGAAAGGGGGAAACCACACAAGGTGCAGTTGGTGTTGACAACCATCAAATTGCCTGGTAATGATATGTTCCCCTTTTGAGTTTTTGAAAAATTAGAAGACGAAACTAGGCTTCCTATCGTCAGTATGCCTCACTTGCAGTTTTCTGTCAACTTAGTTTTTGCTCCAAACTAATCTTGTGAACAGTTTGTTGAATGATCTTTGTACGTTATTATTCACCAATATGTGATACTCTGAATGATCTTTGTACGTTAAATTAGAAGAGCTCTTTTGTATGTAGTTCTATTTGGTCTTATAAAGCCATTTTGTCTGCATAATGTTGAAACTTCATGGCTACACTGCAAAGTAAATAGAGTAAAAGAGAAGTCAAGTTGGAATCACTTGATTCACCAATGACAATGACAAGCGTTCTTGTAATGGAATCTTCTTGTGATTCCATAGTGACACCTCTTCAGGAAAATGAATCTGTGTTGCGTGAATTAGGTGGTAGATCTCATGGCATGGGAAACGGAAGATAGAGGCAATTGAGAAATTTAATGGCTCGTCTATGGGGTGGCCGTCGTCACTCATCCGGAAACTATATTCAGAGAGCATATCCCACCGTCCTGGAATTAGCCTTAATAGTAAGAACCTAAACAGAGTATATTGCAAGACTCATCACGTGTCTTCTGATGCTTTGACGCCGACTCTTTTTGTTTTCATTTATGGAATTTTTTTCTCAACTGATGTAAACTTTTCCATTGTTGGGTAACTGCTCCTTGGCTTCCACTTTCTAAAACATGGGAATTTTCACTAGCTTTGTCGCCTGGTTCTCGAGCAAGCATTTGGAAAAAGTTCGTAAGTTATCAAGGCACCATCTGAGTTGTCGACAACACTAGTGTCCAGGTAACAAGGAGATGTTGAGTTAAAAAAAAAAAAAAAAAAGAGCAATAGAGCAAGTTTTGACCTTTGCGCTCTCCATTACTTTGTCTTACCTGTGCCATCAAAGTTGTAGCAAAAGGTTCTTCTCTTAAATGATTATTTTGTTTTATTTTTTAGTTTATTTTTTTGACAAAGATCTCTCCCAGATGATGATTATATGCTATTATGAAAATAGTTTGTAACCGTTCGGGCTTCATACTTTGGATAACATTAACATAACTTTATTGTGTCAGTTATATTCTGCTTACAGTAGTTTTATGGTTCAGATTAGAAAGAGAGTATCACTAGTGTGTTTCCACAAGATGAAGAAGGATGAGGCTTCAAATGTGATGTACTGCATCAAATCTCTATCAGGCTTGTGAATACTTGAGGTACAATTTCTGAAGTTTTAAATTTTATTCTTATAAAATGCTCAAATTTTCTTAATTTGTATACTCTTGACGATGTTTGATTGTGTTTCTTTTTTACTACCTCATTTGACAATAGAATCAAATATATCTTGAATATTCCCTGCTTTTTTTTTTTTCCCCTTCTTATGGGTTTGGAATTTAGATATGCAAACTAAAAGATGGCTTTATTTTTTGAGTAAAAAGATCATTGTATTTGATAGGCTTTATATGGATCCTTTATATGTGTGTGTATTCACTCAGAAAATTGATTTTTTTTTTCTTTTTAATGTTAATTGCTTCTCTATTTTTGATGAAGATGTGGTATAGTTGGTGATAAATCTCTACTTAGAATTGAGTTTGTTGATATTGAATACTCCCTCCGTTCCGCTATTACGTTTCCAAACCAACATTGGCACAAGAATTTAGGAGGAAAATTTTAGTCATTTTTGCCCTTGTGAAATAGAGAGAATATAATAATTGGTTGTGAGAGAGATATAAAATTAGAAGAGAGAGAGTGATTGGAGAGAGGGTGATTGGAGAGAGGGTGATTGG
>BSSO01004877.1:0-13881 GCA_030267885.1 Mesembryanthemum crystallinum | reverse complement strand
ATCTATAAGGTGGGCTTATGGGCCCCTCAAAGATTGGGCTTCACCATCAAAATGAAATCTCTGTTTCCTTTTCTAGTATCCAATGATTAAATTCTATTTATTTTAACCGTATTGGGCCGTTTTTAATGATGACCCAACACTAAATTCGGCCCATTATCGTGGGAGGTTTATGAGGGGTTTTTCCACTTCTGTTGCCGACGCCGTTAAGCTATTTATTTTAGGTTTCCGTTACATGTATTTATTAATTTTAATAAACTTGTAAAAGTAGGAAAGTGACGTCCACGCGCATGGTCCACGCGTGGGGGCAGCTGACAAAAGACTAATCAACCAACCATTACCATTTACCAACCTAGATCACACAAAAGGACAATGGCTTCTCAGTTTGACGAAAGATCACCAAAACAAAAGCAAACGAACTGGAAGTAATAAAATTCTCTCTCATCCACAAAAATAGAGTGAGCGTAGGTAACATTTTATGGATGATGATAGTGACACTGGCTTAATGGGTTTTGGGAAGCTTTGACAATTTATGGTACTCTTTGGCTACGGATTGTGATTTGTGGCCTATGAATATCATTCATACATTTTTATGAATTTATGGCCGACTCTTTTGTTTGCATCACATATCTATTTTTGATATTTTTTTTTTCCTGTTGTATTCCACAATTTTGATAGGGTTTTTGCTCCTCGTACTATTGGGACCAAACACTCCTTGTACGTACTATCCTAAATTGTTAACTTTTTATTGAAGAAAACTAACAGGTGATTGGTGTGAGTAATTCGATACTCTTATTCATTGAACAGAGTTACAATTCAATTACTTAGAATCCAAAGGATTATGATAAACTTGTGATTCAAACCCGTTGAATAAACAAACTGTTCATTGAAAAACATCGAGTGATAAGATTTGTTGGATGTAATTTTATTTGCATAATGTTAGAATAGGTTTGTAGATTAATGAAATCACCTCACCTTTTCTTTAGAGTATGGCTTTTAAAAATCATTTAATAAAAGATTTTCACACTGTAGCAAAATAAATTGTTATCCTTGAGTACATGCCATTAAGTTAAGATTCGATATAACTAGTGTGGTGTATGCCCCTCTACTTAAGTGCTTGTTTTTGGACAATGCAAGAAGACAACAAATATTTTCGAAATAATTTTGTCAATTTGACTAAATTTGGTGAGTTGTGACTCGTGACAATGCAAGCTTTATGATGCTATCAAATGTTTAAAGTTTTTTTTTTTTTTCACAAAAGGTGAGTTTTGTTCAAAATTTTTACCAATCTTTACTTAATTACATACATGCCATCATATTTTCAACTTCTCCCTATGCAATTCATTTCTATCTCATTATGTTAACTTCAATAAATCCAATTAATTATAGAACTTACTCTTTTTTTTTTTTGGTGACATACTATATTATTAGATATTACTACTATTCAATTTAATGTCATTTAGTTGAATTGAACATAGCGTAAGTTCAAAAGTTATTTGCATTGATAAATGGTGTGTCTCCTCCAAAAACAAAAGAAAACCGGTATAAACCGTATAATAATCGGATCCAAAATTGAGTGGGAAGCATGTCTAAACCCTACAGCCATCCACGTGGTCGGTAAATAGAGCGAGTGGCTCCTACAAATCCGTAGTCCTTAGACCCGCGAGTAACACCCAACTTCACCTCTTCCGTCTTCACTAACACAAACGCCGTCACCAAAAACTCCACCACTTGAAAACACCTCTCACTCACTCTCTCCCATGAAAAGCCGCATTTCAGCTTTCAACCAAACTCCAGTCGTAGAGAGAGAGAAAAAGAGAGAGTTAGGGAGTGGGAGCGCCATTTTCTCTCTCTTCCCCTTCAAATCTCCAATCACTATCATCATCATCCACCGATCAACAACCGAATCATCAAGATCTCTGATCTCCGAAAAGCTAGGGTTCCGACGATCTCGAGTTCTTTTAGGGTTCCGGCGAGTTAGGGGTTTTTAATTTTGGGGATTCAGTTAATGGCATCGGAGGATGTGAAGACGAGTGAATCAGCGGTTTCGACGATCGTTAATCTGGCTGAAGAGGCGAAGATTGCTAGGGAAGGCGTTAAGGCTCCCAGTTATGCTATTCTTAGCATCTGCAAGTCTCTCGTTGCCGGCGGTGTTGCCGGTGGAGTGTGAGTACTCAAGCACCCTCTCTCTTTCTCTCTCCCTTTTGTTTAAGTGAAATCTTGAGGAATATGGAAATTCACCGATGAATTTCTTGATCGTTTGATTAGTTGATCGCATTTGACAACTTTTCATCGAACACTTGGTGCACATTTAGTTTCAGGTCGGATTGTTAAAGATTTGTTATTAATTTGACACTTGACAATTACTTTGTTGTTGTTACTGGTGGTGCATTAGCTTACTGTTACTGTGAGGTGCATTGTTTCTTGTAACATCTGTTGAACGTTTACTGTCCATTGGTGTGGGAGCTCCGGAAGTTATTTGTTTGTTAGGCATAGTGATGACTACTGCCTGATTTCGTTTTAATTGGAGGTTCATTCCTTAGAATTTTGATATTTTATTGGTTTCTCATGTCTGAAGCTGATTTGTGCCAAGCTATGGGTGTCAATTACATGATACTTCTTGCTCAATGCCACCTGCTTTAATCATCAGATTAATTTCTTTTGGTGTCTTGGGGATCTTTAGTGTTGGAAGGCATCTTTTAAACTATAAGATTATTGGATTAGAAAATAGATCATGTATAGATGTTCTCATGATAATATCGATTGCTTTNTTTTTTTATGATTGTCGTTCATCTATGAGCTCTGGAATATGGTTGAGAAGCTATTCAGAGAAAGGGTTTGAATGTTGACTGCTTCCCCCCCTGAATGTGTGTAGTAGTACTCCATCTAAGTGATGGTCCAAATCGACTTTGAATTCATAATAAGATTTGGGAGGTTTAGGGGTTTGGTCTTTTCAACTTATTGTGATTGAATTTGAAAATTATCTAGACAAGTTAGAAGAGAATAGGCGGTAACACATATGTGATGTGAGTATTAAAGTCTGAATGAGACTATTATTTTGGACAAAAGAAATGGTCAATAGTAGACCTTCAATTTGGGATGGAGGGAGTACCTCTTTGGGTGTCTCAAAAATGTTTTCAGTGCACATATGATATGCCAAAGTTTTTTGCATGGATACATTTATTCTAGGCTGTAAAATATGTTCTCTTGAAATATCTATTCTTTCCTGTGTTCATAAATGTCCATGAAGTGTGGCTTATGGGGCGGAGTCCATAGCTGTAGATATAACAGATTAGGTTGAGAAGCTGTTTAGAGAAAGAAAGGAGTTCATTGTTGCGAGTTTGGGAAGCTGAGCAATTACAGGATCTGTGGAAGGCAGGAAGTAGTTAACGGCTGGAGTTTGATGGGTGTGTAGAGGCTTGAGGCTATGTGGCTGGTTGAAATGTAGAAGAGAGGTTCCAATAGATGCCTGTATGGATAATTTATACGGTTCAGTAAAGTTGGAAATTTAAGGTCTTGCAGATATGGAGTGTCGGAATTCTATTGGTTTGTTTGCTTATACTTATTTGATAGATCATTAGGGTGAAACTGTGGCATATACTGTTCAGAAATGTCTTTTTTTTTTGTCACCAAGGTTTCACTTTTTAAAGATACGTTTTGGAGCTTGTGTTACTTTCAGATGGCTACACTTGGTTTGCGGAGTAAATTTTTTTTTTTTTGAGTTTATGCTATAGAAACACAAAAAGTGTTTCTCTTTGTTTCTTTTTCAGCCTTTTGTTTTATCTCTCTATGGGCTTTACTTAGTTAATGATTTAATATATGTGTCTTAGGTCTCGCACTGCTGTTGCTCCGTTGGAACGCATGAAGATATTGCTCCAGGTATACCTTTGTTTTCTTTAACTGCTATCCAGTTATCTAGCTGGGGAGGGTGGGCGCCAGGGTGGGGATGGATATTGTCGAGACAACTTTTGGAAACATTTTTCAAACTGCTGACTTGATTTAAACATATTCTCTAGGTGCAAAATTCACATAGCATTAAATACAATGGAACAATTCAAGGCTTGAAATATATATGGAGCACTGAAGGTGTTAGAGGATTGTTCAAGGGTAATGGCACAAACTGTGCACGTATTGTGCCAAACTCAGCGGTTAAATTTTTCAGCTATGAGCAAGCCTCCAAGTAAGATTCCTTGCCCAATACTCCTTGTTTTTCCCTTGTGTAACTTCCATTTTGTTGCAATTGTAATTCCTAGCTGTCACATTTCCTATAGAGTTCCTTGTTTGTTAACTCCCAATTTTACATAGGAGGAAATTAAATAATTGCTTTTAGAGTATTTGTCTCTGCCTCCTGAAATGCTGGTTGCACTTATATAATCTGTACAGCTAATGCTGGGGTGCTCTGCACACGGTTGTAAATCCCTATAATGGTGGTTATGAAATTTAAACTCTTGTTAAGAGGCAAGAGAGGAACAATGTTGGTCCTGGTGTGGCATTTGCTTCCTCTTTGGTGTCTGGCTAGGTCAGTAGCACTGATGTAGCATTCTTAAGCTTTTAGATTTTTGAAAGCCACAGTATAATTTTGCTCTTACTCTTCAGTGAGACTTAAAAATGTTGTATTTGATCAGACTTGTCAAAATACAGCCATGTTGAGTTTGGCTTCATATCCTTTTTCCTTAAATGATTGTTTGTTGTTGTTCTGGCAGGGGTATATTATGGCTGTATCGGCAACAGACAGGCAATGGTATTGCTATCTTTAATACTCTTGCTGTGCCACTATTTTTGTTCACGCATTCTCTTCGTAGGAAAGAATTTTTGTATTCTTTGAGATTCTTTTTGTGTTCTGCTTATTCTACTTTTTCCCAATCAAATAGGTTTGAACATTTGGTGATAGACATACAGCATGGTGTAATATGCTTCCTAGCAAATCACATTATTTCCCACTCTCTTCAGTCCAAAAAAAAAGCGTCTTTTAGAGTTTTAACATGGATTAAGGACATGTAATTAATACTTGATGAAATGACTAATTTGCCTCTATTTTAATCCACGAGAATAAGAAAGTTATTGCACAAGTGTGAAATAAGGATACAATAGAAAAGGTAAACAAATAATTGAATTGAAAATTTAATACGATGCTTGTTTTGGATCAAAGAACAACTCTAAAATGACTCTTACTTTGGATAATAGGGAGTATTGGATGATGGAAGGAGTACTGTAATAATACATGATGTATGATGTATATGTTCTGAAGTGGAAATTCTAGAGAGAAAGTGGCAGTGGTTCTAGTATGACACAGTTTTCACGTTTAAAACTTGAATACTTCCATTAAGAAGGAAGCATAATGCACAGCAGATCCTACATAAATAGCCTTGTAGTTGCTTGCAGTACTGTTGAAGTGGCAATTACTATCTGCCATAGGAGCATGTTAATGAAATGCAGGGAGGAAGGAAAAAAGCAACATCTAGAACTTCCTTTGTTCTTTTTTACCCTTGAAGAAGGGGGGGGGGGGGGGGTTCATGTTTCTCAANAACAGATGTCGCTGCATTTCCTTCTTGTCATCCCGTATTACTGTGCTTCTATGACTGGTTTGGCTGTTGTCTAGTAGTTCTTTTGTTTGATAGGGTTGTCTAGTAGATCTAAGAAGAATAGAATAAACAAAGTGTGTATGAGAAGCAAATTAATAGCCTTGTTATAAAAATAATCCCACACAGACATACATATTGTTTGATTGCATCATCATGATACCACATTTCCAATACGTGATCTTCTAGGTTACAGGCTTATAGTGATGGATTTCTCTACTCTTAACAGCCATAATCTGGCCAGCTATAATTGTGTTGGATCTACTGCTTGAAACTTGCAACTTTCAGTCGACTATATTATGTGATGTTTTCTGAAATTAGTTGGAATTTGGTTTCAAATGCTGATGAAACTAATGACTTTTGAGACAAGATTAATTTACATTTATTGTTAATTGCAGAGGACGCTGAGCTCACTCCTTTATTACGTCTTGGGGCTGGGGCATGTGCTGGCATCATTGCGATGTCTGCTACTTACCCAATGGACTTGGCACGAGGCAGGATAACTGTACAGGTACTATGATTTGCCATGTTGAGTTTTACCTCTGACTAAATCCTGTGTTTGTAATTATATACTATGTTTTAGCTTTAATTTTAACAGCATTTCCATGCTTCCTCTTCAGACTGAGAAGTCTGCTTACCAGTACAGAGGCATGTTCCATGCGCTTTCAACAGTACTTCGCGAGGAAGGTGCCCGAGCTTTGTACAAGGGGTGGCTTCCCTCTGTCATTGGAGTTGTAAGACCTTCTACTTGAAGTACTCTATGGATTAAGTTGTTTTTGTCTAAAAGTGTTGGTCATGGTTTGGTGTATATTGCGGTTACCTGATAACTGCACTAGAGAATAGGTATGCACATTGGCTGGCTTTTATCTGTTGTCATGCAGGAAGGTAGTGCTGCAGTATGCATTTATTATCTTGGGCGATTTACTAATAGGTTCAACCTACAATTGTGGTGTTTCAAGTAGTAGAAAACTCATGCCATTTATTTATCTGTCCAATCTTGCTTCACTAGTAAAATACCTGCCTGAAATTAATTGTATGGCTGGCTATGTTGTGAGAAAATTCTCTGTTGGCATCTGGTCATGTTATCACTTGGATCAATAATATTGACCTTGTATGCTTTAAGAACTATGCAATCATATTGTTGCCTTTATTCTTCGTGTAGGGGGTGCTTTGCTAATACTGGAGAGAATGGTGGAAATAATGCTTGTGATTCAATGATTGGATGACTTGACTATTGTATGATGTTAACTTTCTTTCTTATACTTGCCACTTACAGATTCCATATGTGGGTCTCAATTTCGCTGTGTATGAGTCATTGAAGGATTGGTTGGTCAAAGCCAGGCCATTTGGATTAGTTGAAGATACTGAGTTGAGCGTAACAACAAGGCTTGGATGTGGTGCTGTAGCAGGAACCATTGGCCAAACTGTTGCTTACCCTCTCGATGTTATTCGCCGAAGAATGCAGATGGGAGGCTGGAAAGATGCTTCCTCTATAGTAACTGGTGGCAAGGCCCCAGTACAGTACGAGGGCATGATTGATGCATTCAGACAAACAGTGAGACATGATGGCTTTGGCGCATTGTATAAAGGACTTGTCCCTAATTCTGTGAAGGTCAGTATTCTAATGGTATTCGTTATATGAATTTTAAGATCATAAGCTACCAGTTTTATCACAGCCTAGTTTTCTTTATGTTCAAAAAAGAGCAAATGTAACTTGATTTTTATTCTGTTGAATTAGTGTAACATAGCTTTTTAACATGTGCTGCCATCTTCTACAGGTGGTACCGTCAATTGCAATTGCATTTGTGACGTACGAGGTGGTGAAAGACGTCTTGGGAGTTGAGATGAGAATATCAGACTGAAGCTGATGGAATCATGTTAGGCGAGTGTGATAACTTTTCTTTTTTGTAGGCAAATGGAAGAAGATAGGTAAATTTTGTTTCTTGTATTGTGTCTACTTAGAATAAGCTCAGCCAGTATCAGGTGCTAGCCTGTTCTATTTGTTGCTCTTATATTTCATATCTAGGGTTCCTTCAGGTACTTTCTATGTGGCTTGTCAGGTCTCAGGTCATTCAAATGCTTCCCAATGAATAATTGTAATAAATATTTTCATGATTCATTTGCACATTTTTGATGTGCCATTTCAGAGCCTGATGTTTGTGGTTCAAAAGCCTCTTCACATGTCGAACTTGATGTTTAATGTCGTGGTTATGGTCTCGGACTAAAGACAACCCCTATCCCGCTCGCTGCATATTCTCAGTAGTCTTCATGTCTTGATGTGGTAGTGCAAATATGGCTCCATACTTTTTTTTATACGATGAGGATATGCATTTGTAGTACAAAGTTTTACAAGCTGTGAGTTTACAAACTCAGATTCTGGTGCAAACTGCAGCTATGCAGCTGCAGCTGCAGGTTCACTACGTGATTTTCTCAGCAGCCAATTTCTCCAGGGAAAAGTAAAGTTAATCATAGTTTACAGTTAGAATTAGATACAAGTTTGGCGTATGGTTTTCTCCTCGTATTTCCGCCCTCAAATCTTCTAGTAAGGTGATAAGATTTTCACATTTTACGGCCATGCCTGGACACAGAACTGTGAAAATGAGCAAGCTAATCATTGAGATTGAAAACTGCAGAGTTTAGATTCATACCTAGAGTCGAGGATTCTTGTTTGCAATCTTGATGCTCGTCGATCTGGGATTTTAAGATCGTTGAATACCCTCTTTCGGCTTTGTAATTTTGACATGAAGGCCTTCACTTCTTGCTCCTTGACATTGGCCTTCTCCATATCCTCTAACGCTGTTAGCTTTTCACCGGAAACGGTCAAGGCGGCGATCATCATGACTAGGTTTAGCTCAGCAAGGAAAGGTGGTTTTGGCACCACTGATTCTGAAGATACATGCTCATCGCTATTCTCTTCTTTCTGCATTGGCTCTACTTGATCCCCACATGTCTTCCCTGTTGTGACCTTTGCCATTTTGTTTGTTTTCCTTCTATTAAATGGGCAAAGTAGTAGCTATTTAATTCACTAATCATGAAGATAAATGTAGGTATATACGAATAGTAGCTATTAAAACTCAACTTCCTTTACATCTCATACAAGTTTTTGTGCTTCCCAATTATTCTTGTGTGAGGTGGCCTCATACATGAGGCCTGGTACTTTGAAGAAGAAAAAAAGGTACTACCATTTTTCAGGTACCACTTTTTCTTCTTGAAGGTACCAGGCCTCATGTATGAGGTCACCTCATACAAGTTTTTGTGCTTCCTTTAATCACCCACAAAAAAAAAAAAAAAGGAAAAACTTCCTTAAATCTCGTTACCTTAAAAATGCCAAATTAGCTTATAAATATGAAAAATCTTATTGTGTTTGCTAAATTTCTTGAAAAGGCCTACAACTAACATATCTCTACAAACATATGATGATTTCTGGAGAAATTTTTTACCTAACTACTTTTCCTAACAATATAAATCATATGATTTCCATTTCTTTGGTCACCACTTATAAATCATATGGGTGAAAGGTTGTTTTTCGAAAATAAAATATTTGCAAGAACACAAATATTCTCTAACTAATAAAGTAATTTTTATTTAAAATAATAAATACTTCAACAACCAAATTAGATCTCTAAAATTATGAAGACTTTGAATCAGATCTCAAAATAAATTTCAAAGATTCAACAAGTACCTTAAATTAGTTGAAATTCTAATTATCAAATAAAACAAATTTATTAATTACAAGAAAATATATACTAAACTTTAATCAGATGAAATCTGAAATATCAAAGGAGAAGCTACAAAAAAATAAAACATGTACCTGTAACAAAGCACGATGGGGATCCCCAAAGATTGGTAAACCAAATTAGCAAGTTAAAAACTATGTCTTTTATATATGTAAGCTGTTTTCAAATATAACAAACCCTCAATGACAAAGTATATTTCTTCTGACAGAAAAATAAATAAGCAACTTATATCAATTTACTATTTTTAGGTAAAATTGAAAGTATTAAAAAGGGAATCGACTGTAAAAATAAAGAAACAAGAAAAAGGGAACTACTACAGATAATTGGTGGTTGTGATTGACTGGGGAGATGAGGAGGAGAGGATTTTGCGTTCATTATAGTGATCTCTACATTGGTTGTAAGTTCTAAAATCCTAAACCCAAATAACTACCCGAAACATTAATGGTGAAGATACTTCAATTAGGTTTAAGTTAGGCTTGGCTTAAGGGCATTTGGCCTCACTCTTTCTATAATGTTAATGTTTGATCAACGGTTGATTTTTTTCTACTGAAAGAAGAATTGGTCTAATTTAACTAGTTAACGTTAAGTGAATTGCCAATTAGAGTATCCAATCAACTTTGATGATCTTATTTGTTTTCATTATGTATAGCAAAAATGAAACAAATTGAAATCTTATTAGTTTCATTTTATGAGAAATGGAGAGGATTTTTATGAGAAATGAAATCAAAATCATTTTAGAATCGATCTTCAATAAAATTACCAAACATGTTGTAATATACCAGGAATCCAATACCAATTACATTGATGTCAATATCACACAATCACTATTTGCAACAATAACACTTGCAATGTAAGATCCCCAAGAATAATCCATGAAAAAAAGACAAAATTTATTTATGAGGGTATCCATGAAAAAAGACATAAATATCCTAGTAGTACTCACATTTTCTTTCTTTTACTCTTTTTATATCAAATTCAATTGCTTCCATGTAAATGATAAAAAATCTGTTCTTTATTTATGAGGAGTATTTGTTTTTGTGGTCAAGACAGCTCGGTGATTCGGTGAATGAGATTATGAGAATCTCGATAACTGGAGATGACTCTCCTCTGAAAATATAATACTAGAAGTAGCCCACTCAAGTATAATGAAGTAAAAATACTAAAGTAGTAGCAATTTTTTGATCGAGAAATTCGAGTACTTTCTGTTTTGGGTTGTGTATAAATTGGAGGAAATTCGGGCACTTTCTGTTTTTGGGTTGTGTATAAACTTGAGGAAATTGAAGATTCCCAAATAGTAGAAGATGAAGATAATTTCTTCTATCCTTCCGACCTACACCTACTTGTTGCCTAATTAGGTACGCACTGCTTTCTCTGCTTTCATACTGAATCATCTGGCATTAGAAGATTGAAATGTTTAAAGTTGGGATTTTGATAATTTTGATAATTGGACACTGCATTATGTGGAATTTCGATTTCTATGGACAAAAATTGTATCTTCTTGTTTTTGCAGTTGCTGGATGAACTGAACCCTTTTGATGTTTGACTGTTTGAGCAAGCATTTGATTTTGCAAGTTGAAACTGACAGTGATGTACTATTAAACATCTCAGCTGAACTGGGTTGTGTTTTGAATTTCAGTTATGGGAAGGCATTTTGATTGAAAATTGTGTTGTTTTAGCTGTTGCATCTCATTCATTGTCAAATACCCTTGTGAATTGTGTGATGGGTTTCATTCTCCGTCCCAAAATAAGCGTCATCCTTTTACATGGTACAATGTTTCTGAAACCTGAAGTTACATGTTATTAATATGTATGGAGTGAACTTATTCTTTAAGATATATCAGAATTGGATGAGGCACATTCCTTTTAGGCGGTTTGTGGAAGGTGGGTGTTGTGATATACTTTAAATTGACAATTAGCTCGAAAGTGTACTGGTTGATCTGACATAATGCAATGCAATACACCATTCTTAGCCAGTTTGGTGCTTGGATAACTTCAGTTTCTCTGAATTTAATGGCTGATTATGATGTCTATAGCTTTTGAAAGTTTCTTGATTTGAATTTCCATCCATTGAAATCGTAAAGCTTTTCATTTACAGGTAACATATGATTTAATTTGGCAAATTTTTTGTGACCGTAAGGTATGTACTATGATGATTGAGTAGCACTGTTGCAGCGCGGAGCCTGCTGTGGGGGCAATGACTACTAATGATATGGGAGAAATCAAGGTGGACGATGCAGACTTGCCATTGAAGCAGGAGGAGCGCCCTATGGTAGGTTCACAACACGTTAATGATTCCATGGTTTTGAAAGGAACTCTAAGCCAAAATCGTACAAATCCAGTACAGAGCAATAGTTTGGATCAATGTGGAACATCACTCTCAGTATTGGAGCCCCCTTGTGCTAGCACTCAATCAATCGATCCAACAGGGTATGTGGTCAAAGAGTTAACAGTTGAAAAATACAAGAACTCGGTCTTAGACATGGTCGATATGGCTAATAATAAAGATACCTCGCATTTGAAACGGGGACATTGGTCACATTTGTATAAGTTGGTAGATGGATCTAAAGGTAAGGGTATTCTTGGAGATCCACTTTCAAGAGCCAAGGATAAGCTTATGGTTAGCGGTAGAGAGAATTCCAGAAAAGATGATTCTGTACCATGGCATCTAAGGCATTTGAAGGCCACACATATTGATGAAACAGGAGTAGTATGTGCTGATTTGATGAATGGTGAGAATCCCAAATCTGGAAGTGCATTGCTTCCTCAAGATGCAAGATTGAAGATTTTATCCACATCAAGTTTCTCTCACTTTTTTGAAAAGAAAACCACTAAGGGTAAGGGGCTCATCCATGGACATACAGGAGACAAAAGTGCACATGCCTCGGGTGGAAATTTCCAGAGTAATGGGAAGCTGTTCTCTACAGCAGGCACAGCTTCTGCTGCCCAAATGCAACTTTTGCAATATCAAAATGGTGGAATGCTGTTTGATTCAAAACACGATGGAGTTAGCTTGAGGGAGTGGCTTAAACCTGGGCATTGCACAAAGAGCAAAGATGAGGGCCTCAATTTTTTTAGACAAATTGCAGAGCTGGTAAGTTTGGCTCACTCTCAAGGAATTGTGCTGCAACACTTGCGGCCATCTTGCTTTATCCTGGAGACCCCAAACAAGTTGAAATATATTGGCATATCAACCCAGATGGACTTGGATGTTTCTCAAGGCCGATGCAAGAAAAGGCCACCTGATGATGACATTCGTGTTTTATGTACCTCTGAAACGAAGCAGCAGAAACTCTTTGACGACATGAAATATGAGAATCTTCCATCTCTAGCCATCTCAAGAAGTGGACCGAGGATTGCTACATATCAGGAGACCAGTTATGATTTAGATGGTTCATCTGGTTCTGATAATTCTGACCCTAAAGTTCTTAGTGGCACCACCCATCAAGCTACTAGAATGAAGAGGTCTCTTCTAGAAAATTTTCAGTTGGAACAAAAGTGGTATTCTTGTCCGGAGGAGCATGGCGGGAAGGCTTGCAAATTTTCATCTAATATTTATAGTCTTGGAGTGCTACTTTTTGAGGTCAGTAAACACTGCTTATATGCTTTTGTGTTAATGACTACAGTATTAGCTGTTGTCAACATTGTTAACTAGACAGTAGTTAGACTTTTCTTGAGAAAAGTTTCATGTTGGGTGTCTGAGGTTTGACCAAATCTCAATTTGGATACCCGTATTAAATATTCTCACTTTAGTATCCTGTTGAAAAAGTCATCATTTTAGGGTCTTTATCAGACGTCGTTAACATGTCCATCTAACGGATGGTGTGGCGTTGAACATGTGTCATGATAGATGACTCTAATGTAATTTATATATATGTTTGAATTTTTTTGGAGCAATTAATAATAATTGAAATAATAGGACAAAGTTTTTCATCAAATTCTTATTATTGGTGACTTTAATTATCACATTTTTTGGCGTCTTCCGGATATTTTTCTGTCAAGTCTAGCCAATTTTTTTAATAGTTGCAGAATACTTAAATTCATCAATTAGACCAATTTCCTTGATAAAATCTAGGCCATAGAACTTTTAACCATTGACATAGGACTGTCAGAATGATTGGTTTGCATGTTAAGTACTGATAAATGTAAGAGTATAGTGGTGTTTTCACCAAAAAGGATATGTGCTCAATGACATGTTATCGGTTAAGCTGAACTATTAAACGGCATCTGGAAAAGACCCTCAAGTGAGACACTTTTGAAAAGTTTGGGTACCTAAGGTGAGAATACTACCATAATTAAGATTAATGCAAACCTGAGGTACCCAAAATGAAAACCTTCCTATTTCTTATTTTACTTGTGTTTGTCAGTTGGGTAAGAAGTTTGATGTAAAATGCTCTTCTGAATTGTAGTACTACAGCTAACTAGCAAAGTTCTTTCATCTCTGTCCCAAATGCAGGTCTAGTACATGAAACTACCTATGTAATGTTCTTTTAGCTGAGGTATGTCCGTATGTGTGTGTGTGACTGCGTGTATTGGGGGTGGGGGTGGGGTGGGGTGAGGTGTCATTAGAA
>BSSO01004876.1:0-13881 GCA_030267885.1 Mesembryanthemum crystallinum | reverse complement strand
CACCGTTAGATTTAAGTGAACTAATTTTATGTGTTCATTTTATCTTATCAATTGTAAGTTTGGTTTAAACCAAAAACACTTTAGGTCCAACCAAAGTGATGAAAATGATTTTTTGGATTTTGGTTGCAATCTAAAGCAGTTTGGTTCCGACCAAACCAATAATGTTTCCACGGCCAACATTTAGCGGTGGCCGTGGAAGAATTACCCGGTGTCACGCAGTAAACCACAGAATAACTAACACCTAAATTAGTACAATACCCACAAAAATCATGTCATCATTTATTGTATAAATCTTTTCCTTTCCAAAGCTTACATTCAGTAGACAACGGTCATTTGACTGCCTGTCAAGTGTGAATCTCATAACAATGGTGAGAATAATCAGTGATTTCTCCAGGATCATTGGAGTGTCATTGCTAGTAACAGTCCTTGAACTGCTTCTGCAATCTTTACCTGCAACTAGTAGTTGTAGTAATTACTCGCGAGCTGATTTTCCATCTGGTTTTGTTTTTGGTGCCGGCACCTCTGCTTACCAGGTTCCGCTCTTTCTCTCTCCTAGAGTTGCAACAGTATTGTAACCAAATTTGATTTTTTCTGACGAGTAATCGGGTTTTTACAGGTGGAAGGTGCGGCATTCGAGGATGGAAAGACGGCGAGTATTTTTGACACCTACACTCATACTGGTTAGTTCCTTCCTAAGAGCCTGTTTGGTCAAGCTTCTACGTAGAAGCACTTATCTATTGGATTTTGCTCATCCACCACCTACTCCTCCAGCATCTCCTCCTCCATTTTAACTTTTAAGAAGTTGAAATAAGATTAGAAAGTAGAATCTTCAAATTGTATCTTCTACTTCTAGCCACATTTCAACTTCTTAGAAGTCAAAATGGAAGAGTAGGTGATGGAAAACTAGAATGTAATGGAGAAGTGTTTCTATGTAAAAGTTTGGTCAAACGGACTCTAGATATTCCCCCTAATTTACATAAGTTTTCTTGTAATTCTTGTGTGTTTGGCCTAAGTTTTTCATAGCTTGATCTGATCTTCTGACTAGTTTTTCCACAAAATTTCTAAGAAACTAATAATTGTTAAGAGGACCAAGAAGCATACAACGACTGTTATGGAATGTCCGGTTTGAGCTATAGCTACTTCTCAGAGAGAGAGTCCGTCACCACAACACACACAAGTGCTATTTGCTAATGAGTAGTGGTGCATGGTTAGATATTGTTCAAATACGTACTTATAAGTTGCTGTTGTCATATTGCTCTATCACTCATTTCAAATTTAGATAAACGTAAGGCTGTGTTAGTTTCAGCCGAATGACATTGAAAGTGATAAGTTGAATAATATGAATAGTAATATGTGAGAAAAAATTAAATGCAGATTAAATTGAAGTGAATACGATTGATTAAATGATTCAAAATTAGTTATTAAGTTTATGTGTTCTAAATGTTTCTTAGTAATGGGTTAGTGGCTGCGCTTTTACCGTCTTAGAGCAACTCAATAAGAAGTTCCTATTGTTGGGAAAAATTACGGTATTTAACACAACCACAACAATAAACGATAAACGGAGAAATTAAGTGCGAGAAATTAAATTAGGACACAATCAATTTTACGTGGAAAATCCCTCTCAACAATAGGGGAAAAACCACGGTGCGGATCTCCACGCACTAAAACAAATCCACTAATAATAATTAGGAGTACAACGGGAACAACCAACAATCACAACGACAAGTGAAACTATCTCTAAGTTTCGTACAAATTGATACCCACAATCAATTTAATACCCAACCAACCCAATGATACGAACACGAATACCTGTCGAAGACAAATCCGGAGTAACACTGATTATATTCACCCTCTCGTGTCGACACGCAATCTCTCTGTCTCTGTCACTCGGCTGTTTTGTCTCCCCAAGAGATATGAGACCTTCATATGTGCTGCCTGTGCGNCGGCACTTGCATTATAAACAAGGGTCAAAAACCCTTTTACTCACCCACTAAGCTTCACATTCAAGCTATCATTCACCGCCTACTATTCCAATTAATGGGCTAAGCCCATTACTCCACTAGTGACCAAAAACATCACCTCTCACATAACTCACGGCCAAATTAAATGGCTTCAAAATTTCTTTACCTCCTTTTTTTTCTTTTGTTTTATTTTATTTCACTAACAAACTAAATAAAATAAAACCAACTCAAATTAATTAGTTTGGGATTTGGGGAGATATCCCAACATGATGGTTGTGCAGAAGCCAAATCCATTTGAAGTGTGATGCTTTGTTCCAACTCAATACCTCCTTAACATTCAATCTTCCCTTTTCAATAGGTTGGCAAATACAATCCCAGCTTACGAACACAAGTCTTCTTTGCTCATGGGATGTGCCCCAGAAAAATCCTCTACATATCTTCTCAATTCTACAAATAACCTCTTCAGGGAGTAAAAACACATAGCCCTAGAATGATGATGTGCCAAATAACACAAAGTTCAACAGCTGAACTTTTCCAGCATAAGAGAGGTATTTGTTTGCCCAGTTATCAACTTTCTTTTAAAGCTTATGCACTAATGGCTGGTATAGGTGAAGAGAAAGCCTGCTAGAATGAAGGGGGACCCCTAGATACTTGAAGGGTAGGGATCCTTCAAAGAATCCAGTGGCCTGTACGATTGCTCTTTTACTATCATCAGGAACACTAGCAAAGTAGACACATGTGATTTGCTTGATGCCTAGACATAGAAGAGAACTTCATCAAATAGTTATATACAGCCATAATAGACCCCATATCTCCTCTAGAGAAAAGTAACATATCATCAGCAAAAGCTAGGCTATTGAGCTTGACCTTTTTGCACTTTGGATGGTCTTTGTAGTCAGGGTTATCTCTCACCTTATGTAGCATTCTTGTGAAGATTTCAGCACATATAACAAAGAGGAGGGGGGACATAGGATCCCCCTACCTAAGGCCTCTCACACCATGGAAATACCCTTTAATCTCTCCATTAATATTTAGAGAGTAGTATGTGCCAGAAACACATTTTAGAACCCATTCCACAAACACAAGCAGGAAAGCCCAGATAGAGCATGGCATTTTTAAGAAAGCTCCAGTTCACATAATCATATGCCTTTTTGCTGATTGTTGGAACTTTATACTGATTGCTGGAGTTTGATCGAAGTTGCTAGAGATTGTTATAACTTTTTACTGATTGAAAGAGTTTGTTGGAAGTTGTTGGAACATGCTGGATTCCAGCATAAATAAGACGAGAAGTACAAACCCTTACAAACTCATATGAAAATACAAAGAAAAGCGACTAGAACCGGAGGGTGTTAGGCTCGAAACTTAAAAAACGGAGTGTTGACAACACTATTGACACCAAATGGGCCTCTAAGTCCTTCTCCCCAAAATCCAACTCTCTATTGGAGTACTACCTCTCTCGTTTTCTGTTGTTTGACTTTTCCCTCCAAAACACAAAAACCCAAAACGCCAAATCCTCTTAAATTTCCCTCCAAACCCCCAAAACTTTTGAAAAAAATCAAACGTTCAAAAAAGATTCCCACACAAAACTTCCATCGCACACTTCCACTTTTTCTACTATAAAATTCAAAACCCCACTAAACTTTTCTTCATTCCCTCCCTCCATCACAAATCACAATTCACTCACAAACCCACCAACTCTCTCTCTTTCCTTGTTATGGAATTCTGCCGTCACCCCATGTCTTCCTTAAAGTCACCCTTCCCTGTCGCCGGTGCCGTTGACTGTGCTGCGGTAGCGGCAGGAGAGATCCATGTTATTGTCGGCCCCATGTTCGCCGGCAAAACCACTGCTCTTCTTCGTCGCATCAAATCTGAGACCACCATTGGCAGGTATTTACGATTTCCAATTTCCAGTTTAATGGTTCTGTTTGTTGTTGATCCTGATACTTAGAAGAAGGTTGAAATCCAATATGTTAGTACTTGTCAATGCTTAGAATTTGTTTTAAGAAGATCATGGTTATCTTGATTTTACTTTAGTTCTTCAGATAGTGTAGCTTTTTATGATCCTAAGGCCTAATAAGGTGGGTAATTTTAGTATTTTTACAAGTTTCAATTTGTGGTTGATCTTGTTGCTTTAAAGGATGTAGAAAATAAAATCCAGTAGGTTATTTTTCAACCTTATAATTGGCCTTTTGGTGCTTTAGAATATTATCCTTTGCTTGAATTTAGTGGTCTTTTAGAAATGGTCTACTAGGGTTTTGTGATTTTAGGCCAAAAGTGGCGAGTTTCTTTATTGTTATAGGTTTTTGGGCCTTTTAAGCTATGAAAGTGGATTTTTTTTTTATTTTATTTTTGGGATAGGGTTGAATTGAAGACTAATTACTAAATTGCAAATTTTTGTTTGAGACGTGTCTCATCGAATTATTAGATGAGACATATGAATAATAAGGGTTTGTGGGTTGAGCTTAGATCCACTTATTGAAGTTGGGTTAAGCGGTGGCCTTATTGAGACTAATCTCATAAGAGATAAGCTGTTACCAAATTAGGCTGGGGCAACAACTATTTACCATGGTGGTGCCCACGTAGAATTGGGAAACCACGATCTGACAATTTTTTTTATTTTTTTTTTTTATTTTTTCTTCGCGTAACAGAGTAAAGTCGCTGTGGCCAAGGGCGACTTATCAGAAGGAAAGTTGCCCTCTGCCAGGGCGAGTTTCCTTTAATGAAATATGACCACTTAGCAAGGAAAATGGTGGAAACGTAAGTCGCCCTCAGCCACAACGACTTTCCTCTTGATAAGTCGCCCTTAGCCACAGCGACTTTACTCGCTACACCGAAAAAAAAAATCGCCCGAACGTGGTCTTCCAATCCTACGTGGACACCACCATGGTAAATAGTTTTTGACCCAACCTAATTTGGTAATTAGTCTTCATTTCAACCCTATTCTAAAAAAAATTCATGAAAGTGTGTGTTAATTTTCTTTTTCTTTTTCTTTTTTTTTTTTGACTGGTTAATTTGAAGAATTTGCAATTACCCTCTTTTTGTCCCTAAATTTTTATTTTTTTGTTATAATTTCAACTGGGTGTTGTAGAAATGTGGCAGTGATAAAGTCAAGCAAGGATACAAGGTATGCTATTGATTCAGTTGTATCTCATGATGGTGTGAAATTCCCATGCTGGGCATTGCCTCAACTCTCTTCCTTCAAGGAGAAATTTGGTGCTGAAGCTTATGACAAGGTACTTCACATAATTTGGGATTAATTAAGTATTTGTTTTCAATAATTCTGATATACGAGTAGCTTGTTAGCTATTTTTAGCAATTACATAGTGAACTGTTTTAATATTTGTCTTTCAAAAAGGCATACAGTGTGATTGATCTTCACTTTGAAAAATCTTGCTATGACACTTAACTAAGTAATTTAGTCATTATGGAGTATACTTTTGATGAAAATTGAAAAGGATAGATGTACAGATAATGATGAAATAGCTTGTATTAACATAAATTTGCCACTTTTGCACCACAATTCAATTTCTTTTTTTTTTTTTTTCCTTTTTTGGAGTAAAGGGTTTTGCTCCTAACAAATGAGTCAACATTTCCACTTTATGAATTAAACCCATTTACTTTCAAAAATAATAATGAAAGAATCAAACTGTGGACACCATGTTATTGGAGTTGGATCAATGAGCTCTATGGCAAGGTTTGTTTGATTCTTATTTTTGATTGATTTTCAATCACAGCTGGATGTAATTGGTATCGATGAAGCACAATTCTTTGAAGATCTCTATGAATTTTGCTGCAAGGCTGCTGAATGTGATGGAAAAACAGTTATTATTGCAGGCCTGGATGGCGACTACTTGAGGTGTTTAGTCTTTTTCTTTAGAATTCTTTTAAGTTGTCTTCTTTTTTTGGTGCTCATGAGCTTGAAGTATGAATATGCACCTTTTGTTTGTAGGAGGAGTTTCGGTTCTGTGCTTGATGTAATACCACTGGCAGATACTGTAACTAAGTTGACAGCTCGATGTGAGTTCTGTGGCAAGCAGGCTTTCTTCACTCTGAGGACGACAGAGGACTCTGAGACAGAGTTGATTGGTGGGGCAGAGGCCTACATGCCTGTTTGCCGCCAGCATTATATCAATGGGCAAGCAGTTGTCGTAGCTGCAAGAAGTCCAACAACTGTACTCCGTGCTAGTGACGTTCACAAGGATACTTCATTTCTGGAGGCAACAGCATGTGTTCAGTAAACTCCTTTGATTGGATAACACTTGGGTTGGGATTTTGATGCTAGCTTTTTTGGCTACTGTACTAGCCTAGCCAAACATGGATCTTCGCTATAGTGTTCCTACAAGGTTTATATATATAGTTCTATGATTTCCCTACTTGTACATAAAGAAGTTGGTCTAGTTTGGTTGTGTACTAAATCGTGCTTAATCCTATCAGGCCTTGATGTAACGGTTACCTTGGATGACGATGTTACTTTTTGCAACTTATTGTTATGTGATATGATAAGGCCGAGGATGGTAATAGTGTTTCTTTTGCCTTAATTCTAGTTGTTTGAATCTGAACTCTAATGAAGGATTAAGGATTTAAGGTATGATTAAGGGCTCTATATTGTCGTCTGCTGCACTTTGCAATGCAGTTATGCAGATGAACATTGAGAATAGTCTCAACCAGGATTAGTTTGGTTAATTTAGGTGCTTTGAAAGTCGTGTGTTTCCATTCTCAGGGTGACCGCAAGTCAGACTCTGAATAGAACTAATCTTATTCTTGTTTCAATTGAAGTATTATCACAAACTACATGTCATTAGACGTACAAGGCGTAGCTGTCACAGATTAGCCTCCTGGGGAGCACCTACACGAATTTATTCGTGGAATACCCGAGGCCGTGCGTTAGGAGGGGTGCCCTTTAGCCACGCTTCCTTCCTCCTTGCAGACACCAAAAAAAAATTTATAAATAAAAAATGGAGTTGATGTATAGGTCGTACTATTTTGTTGTTGATGCTTGTAATGTTATTGTATTCTGTTGATTTTGATTGCAGGAAATCGTAATTCTTAACTCCATTATGTTGGGTTTTCTATACTGATTAGTTTGTCAACATCAGACTTTAAGTTGCTTCAGCCTTTGTTGCTGGAAGTTTAGTTCAAGTATGAGCATGTATCTGATTAACTGAAATGAATTGATGCTTTCTGGTAAGGCTGTTTGAATTGATCATTGCATGTTTCTCAACTTCTTGTAATTAACCAACTTCAATTTGAGATTTTGTTGAGGTTCACGGAAATTTACTCTAGTAATGCTTCCTGTCTGTTAATTATAAAGTTTCTCTGTTAAGATTGATTAGTAAATGCCACTTGATCATTGTTGGAAAGGGTTGTGGAAGATTTTTGTATTTTTTTACTGTGAAACTGAAGATTCATATAATGATAAACTTGTAAAAATAATGGATTTTTATTACTGAAAGAAGTTAAGCTCCTTTAATGCTTTTGTCACTTTGTTCCATGTAGCAAGTTCGGTATGTGCATGTTTACTAGTTACAGATATCAAGCCAAGTGATTGTTGTGCTTTATTTTGGTCTGTATTTACTGAGCGTCATATAATTCTCCAGGCATCAGCTGTAAGGTTTCATTCTTTCTTTCTAAAAAGAATTTTCTTAGAGGTATGGTTGAATCTTGTTCTGTGTCCTTGCTACTTTCTGCAATTGAAGGCTTTTTATATGTGATCGGAATTCTTGTTTGAGATTTTGAACTCTGGAACTTATGGACTCCTGATATTCCTTTGCCATCACAGGTCTTCCCATGGTTGAATCTTTCTCGCAAAGCGCCTAAAGGTCAATTGGCCCTTTTGCGCCCTCCATGAAGGAGCTCTTTCCTATGTGTCACGTTTTGAATTTGGATATCTCAAACTTGAAAGACTTCCAGCTTAATAATTTCAGCTATTGCTGTAAGTGTAGATTTTGTTACATTCTCTATATTGCCTAAATGAAGTCCTTATGTTCACACTATGAAACAGAAACTAAAAATACTCATGGTTGAGATCATACTCAAGAATCAAATCTTGTGTTCAGGTGTTGAGGTTGAATACTTGAATGATGCAAAGAGATTCTACTAGGTACTCAACATGTCCCTTTCCTTCAAGTGGAATATAAATGTAGTGTAACTATTACCGTACATCATCCAAATCTTTCTTAAGTACATCTCTAAGACTAACTAACTTACTATACATGTTCAAATGTGGGAATTCTTATATCAATTTACAGCGAAATTAACACCTCAGAATCAGATCAATCATTAGCAAACAGCCAAAAAAAGGACAGTCATACTTTGAATTTTTATAAAAAGGGTCCTGGAATTGATCAGGGCTACTGATCCAGAATCCTTGCAATATTATTCCTGTGTACTTGTTATTCCCGCTATTGTGCTATTAGTTGAGGGCAGAACAGAAGTGACTCAAGAAGATAACTGTAGGTTTTCTTCCACCATGTCGAGGACATATAAAAATAGTATGCGACAAGCCATGTGAATCATGAACCATAACTTGGGTATTCTTCGGCAATCCCTTACAGAAGAATTATCTTAGAATGGTTTGCTACCCAAAAAAAAAAAAAAAAAAAAAAAAAAATAGTGGGAAGATTATAACATAAAGCAAATCCACTGGTTTAGGAAATTTGTTTAGACTTAAAGAAAACAACTTTATTTACCCTTTAAAGTTTAAATACATGTTTCAGCTTAGGCAGAGATGGGAAAAGATATAGTCCTGTTATAGTGTTATGTGTTAATGGCATGCACTAACAGTTACCCTTCAACATAAATTTATGCCGTGTTTCCTAGGATACAAGTTACTAGTACCTGTAAGGAAAATTTTGAAGGTGCCGACTGTCTCATGATAGTTCTCAACAACATTTCTATTAAAATATTTTCTGCATTTTAGTAAAATCTTACATCATGTTGTGTGCATATACCATGCAGCAAGCTATCAAAACACATGTATACAAATTGTTACAAAGTAGGCAGAGTTCTTAGAATGTTTTAGGCCTGTTTTACTTGTATTGCATCATCTGCCGGTGCTGAGCATAACAGATGTCTTTTCTTCCATAAACTGCAAATCTTAGGGAAAGCTGGTATGTAGGCTTTACTTGCTATTAAATTTACTTGGGGGTTGTTTGGTCAGGCTTGTATCAGGTTTAAGCTTCTCGCTCTCATTTCTCTCAGCCTCCCATCTCCAACTCCCTCTCCACCACAAATTTAGCTGTTTCGAATTTGAATATCCCCATGAAGTTCAAACCAGAAGATCCATTTGAAACTTCTGCTTCTAGCCTCCTTTGAAACATCAGGGAGTATGCGAGAGAAAATTAAAGAACATACAGCTTAGTAGAATGCTGGCCATACGGCCTCTTAATGTCAAGCCAATGATTATCTGCCTATGCAAACTTTTTGGCTATGACCCTGAAGCATTATTTGGTCGCCTTTTTGGTTTTGCTCTTCCAAATAAGGTTATCCTTCGGAAGATCTTCAGTAACCGGCCAGCATATTTCCTCTGGGAAGCAAAATTCACTGACCCAATGCAGCCAGTGACTTGCCCAAGGGCATTCCTCCTCTTACTAAACGATCTTCCTTCTAACCCATAGGGTCCTTTCATTTTCGGTTGCCCACCTTGTTCTATTTCCTTGCCCACTTTCTGGTTCTGCAACTGAAGGCTTTTCTTAAGCGAAATGAGTTCTTTCTCAAGACTCTGAATCCTGAAGCTAGTTGACTCATACTCCTTTCTTGCCATCTGAGATGGTCCTTGCAAGATCATATCTTTCTCTATTTCACCTGCTTCAATGAAAGGGCTCTCTTCTAGAATTTGGCTCTTGGAGTTTGGATATCTTGAGCTGATTGAAAGACTTCCGGAAAAATCCCCAGAGTATGCAAATCTGAATGACTCCGAGCACTGCTTGAAAGTTTGTTGCGTGTTCAGTTGCTGAACAAAGAGTGCTTGGACTATCAATCGAAGTGGCATGACCTCATTCTGCACTGCCTCAACACATACTTCCTGGGATAGCTTCTGGCAGTTCAGGTACTTGCAGACTGTACCTTTTTCCTCTTGTGATAGATTTGGGTGGGCCTGAAATGATATTTCAGATCCTATTAGAAAATGTTTGTGCTGGAAATAATAGATAGCATTAAAGTTGAGTTTTCTTGGAAATCAATTATTAACAAAATATGACTGTATATACTAATTGCATCACGCATCACAGCATCAGTGAGACTTTCAGTAACACAAGTTATCAGAAATAAATATCTACTATTTTATATACCTCACTGAACTTTCTATTTAAACGATCACATAGATTCTAGATTAGAATTTGGCATTTATGTATAGTTTCTTTTTGTTTCCTTGTGCTATATTTTTTCGAAAAACTGTCTCCTAACTGTCTGTTGACATATGATTGAGCAGATAATGTACCTATATAGTTAACATATAATATCATTTATCAACTATAGATGTTATATACTAAGTTACCCTGGCTACATATTATGTATGAAAGTACAGATTATACAAAGGCAAGGGTTCCATTCCACCTAATTCAAACATGGTATGAGCTGTAAGCTTTTTCTGACTAGTGATAATATGAATACCTTGAGATAGGTGCTCATTGCTCTGTAGAGATGGTCATGACTCATTCTGTAGGATACAGGCACTGTCTCGATAAGATCCATGAATCTCTTAGGCATCATGCTCGAGTCAGAAGCTACTACTCGAGAGATATACATATCCCACAGTTCTGCTACAATAGTGTTACCAGTTGTTGGAAGGCTTTGTTCTATTTCCATGTTGGATGAAACATAGGATGAGAATATGCTCTCCATTGTAGCCAGTTCCACACAAAAACCGAGAGACTGATCAGTTGCTACCAGCTTTTTCGGAAGAAGAAAATCTTCCACGTGTGCCAAGGGCAGAAGCTGCACAATCTGGTCTTGCAGCCTTGCCCTTCCCTCCCTTGTTCCTCCCAGCTCAAGCGATCTGGCTAACAACGCAAAATAGAACCCAACAGGAATCACTCGACTAGTCTTCTCCCCCAATGGCAATAAATCAAGGATTTCTTGTAGCGTCTCCACCACCTTTTTGTCAGCTTTATTATCATTGCTAGTATCCGCATTATTCTCGTCACACAGACACTCCCAAAACTGTCTCGTCTTCTTGGAGAGAACCCATTTGTTCGCATAGAAAACAATGATAGGGCTGACAAATTTCTCCTTCATCCCTTGCCTCCTAAGGGACCCAATAACCCTTTTGAAGAACCTAAAGGGAAGAGCAATAAGATCTTTGATCCAAAGATCTTGGCATACGATCTCTTTCACTACTTCGCTACTCCATGGTTGGCTAGCTAGTGCTTCTATAGACACAACAGGTCGGTCTCTTTTCCTCTCGGGGTCAAGAATCTCCATGCAGGCCATAAAAGCGAGCGATTCAATGCACCGGCTCACAATAAGGAGCTCTTCTGACCAAGGGAGCAAGGTTTGGCATTTCTGGAGGACAATGAGAGTGTCATCCCAACTTTGTAAGACCACTTGGTTTAGATAGAGGTCTGTTCTTTCACAAAGGTTGCCGCAGCCATAGTCTTCTGTCATCTCTAGAAACTCTGCTGCGCATCTAAGGGATGCAACATTGAAGGGATCAATGAAGGTGGATGAGCCATAGATGAAGAGCGCGATCATCTCAAATGTCTCTGATCCTCCTGGGAAATTCACTGGTAAATCCACCTCTTGCCATTCAGTTAGATGCTTCTTGAAGTACCCACATTTCGCCATTAGTGGAAACTGGCACAGAAATAAGAATTTTGATCATTTGTATGTGTATGAGAATATAAGGGCCTGTTTGGCCAGGCTTGTATCAAGTTTCAGCTCTCCTCATTTTCTTCACATCTACTCCTCTCCACCACAAATTGAGCTTTTTAGAAACTGAAATGACGATCCTCCAATGAGGCTAAAACCAGAAGCTCAATTTTGATGCTTCTGCTTCGAGCCTCCTTGGGTTTATTTTTTCTTCTAAGAAACTGAAGGAGGAACAATATGAGGGAAATGGAAGGGGAAGCTTAATAGACGCTTTGTCTTTCTAAAGAAAATTTATTCGTCATTATAAAGAAATGGTGCAATGTAAATGGAGATGGAAATCGAGATTTTTACCTTGTGCAAGTTGAAAGATTTATCAGCAACCCGAACACGAACAGTTACTGGTAATCCAGTCTCTTGGCTCCTGATATCAAAACCAAATGTATATAATGCATAAAGCACATTATTATGAAGCATTGTGGAACTCATAATATAAGCAATGAAGATTTCTTACCATGATATAAGCTTGATCTTAAGCAGAGCACTGAGATTCGGTGACGAGTAAGGACTCGAAAGGACAGAAGAATCTCTGGGGCTTAATGCTTCCATTGCTTCAGAAGCCAGTTGTTGAATTAATTATGAACTAACAGATTAGAAGCAAAGTTACCTGACCATCTTACTTGCAAATGGTGGTGTTAATTGTGAAAAGCTCCTAGAAATATTTGTCCTAGCTGATCAGCTAATGACCATAAATGCTCAAATCCCCTCTCTCTCTAATCCAAGTATAAAAAGGAAACAAATTCTGGGATTCAGAGAAACCAGTAAGTAGTAGTGCAAAAAGAGATGGTTTTGATCAGTTTTTGATACTTACATAGTATGCTACTTTAGTATTATTATTATTATTATTATTATTATTATTATTATTATTATTATTATTATTACAACTATGTACATATTGGTCGTACTATGCAAATCCATTTTGATATATATAGAATAGAAGTATAATGGTTTTCCATTAATAGTCAAATGAACATAGTATATAGTCAAGTGCCACATCCACACGAGTGAATTGCAAACTTCTAATCCTAATTTTTAGGCTTCAAAAGCGTTCTCGAGTACTGAAAACTTGCAACCCCCCTATAGTATATATGAAGTGCCTTGGGACAAAACAAAGTTACAAACACTTGATTTTACTCATCTTCGTGCATGCAACTCCTAGCCTCCTATTCTATTTTTCACCATCCCCCAAGTCTTTGACATTCTCTTTTGCTTTTTCGTTAAATTAAAGTCGAATTCTTCATACTCATAATAGGCTACTAAAAAAAACAAAAAAATAAAAAAAAAAAAAAAAATTGGTGCCGTTGGATCTAATTTCTACCATTTTTAATTTCTCTTTTATAAATCTCTAGTCTCCTGCCCCTCTTTTATTTCTTCCTCCTCCAAAAGCTTTTAGAAAACTAGAATGGGCAAGAAATAGAAATTCAAAATTAGAGCTTCTATTTCTAGGCTCATTTTGGTTTCTTAGAAACTCATTGGGATAATAAAAGTGAATGAGGGGCAAGAAATGGACCAAGGATTTGTGAAGGAGAAACTCATCATTCTAGAAATTAGGCCAAACGACACCTTTGAATACTTCATCAGTCCCATATTTTAAATTCACTTTGCAATTTGTGACGCGCATTCTTGTGAGTCACAAATTGTAATATGGAGTTATAATATTAGATAAAGGGAGTACTCCATTCGTCTCAAATAATCTATTGTTTGGATTGGTTATTCTTGTCTCATATTTTCCAAACAAACCTTTATTGATTTGTGAAAAACATATGTACTTGTAGAACTGAATAAAAACATCATATGACATAGATGGGCAAATAATAAATACATAAAATCATTACTTTGTTTGAGATTTAGCTAGTTCATAATTCTACTAAAACAATAGTTTACGTGTTTCGGCCAGCATTTAAGAGACAGCTTTGTAGTTAGGCCTTGTTTTCTAGAGCTTATTTTTGTTGATTTTTGTCGATTTCAACAAAAATCAACAAAAATCAGTAAAATCAGCAAAAATAAAAAAAAATCAACAAAAATCAGTAAAATCAACAAAAATCAACAAAGTCGC
>BSSO01004875.1:0-13882 GCA_030267885.1 Mesembryanthemum crystallinum | reverse complement strand
AAATCATAATTTTAATGACCCTGAATTGAATTGCTTACTTACCCATAATAATAATAATAATAATAATAATAATAATAATAATAATAATAATAATAATAATAATAATATACTACTACTATTATTATTATTATTATTATAAAAATGATAACAATAACAATAACAATAAGAATATCAAGTTTTGATAAAGTTAAGTTAAGTTAAGTTAAGTTTCAGTTCAGTTCAGTTCAGTTCAGTTCAGTTCAGTCGCAATAAGTTCAGTTTCAGTTCAGTTCAGTTTCAGTTCAGTCAGTTTCAGTCGAAAAGAACAGGCCCTAATTAGTGTTATTTTTTTATTTTTTTTTTGGCAAGGACCACATATTAACAAACGAAACCCGCAAGGTTATAGGATTAAGTAACTTGGCCTGATTTTCAGGTCAGGATGGCAAGATTTCGAGTATGCAGCTAGGCTCGGCCTGCTATTTGATCAGATCTGCACTACAGCATTTCATCTGATCTCCTTCGCATGGCTACCAAACCACCTTCAATCTCTCTCCATTTTTTTTTATTTTTTATTTACGTAACTTGCACCATCATTGCTGGTCATTCTGTTTCTTGGTTTTTGCTCGTTGTCAAGATTAGTGATCTGGGTGAGAGAATTGAAAGAAAGAGTGCAACAGAGAGGGAATTTGTTTTTTTTTAATTGGAACAAAACAGAGGGAACTTTGAGGCAAGGTTTACGTGAGATCGGAGAAGGGAGAGGAAAGGATCAATTATTATTGCCAAAATGGAAAATTTTACAATGGCTACCGTTTAGTGGTGGCCACTGAAACTTTTTATATACACCGTTAGATTTAAGTGAACTAGTCTTATACGTTCATTTTATCTTATCAATTATAAGTTTGGTTGAAACCAAAGTGATGAATATGATTTTTGTAACTTTAGTTGCAACCAAAAGCAGTTTGGTTCCAACCAAACCAATAATGTTTCCACGGCCACCTTAGTTATTTACCTACATCTAATTTCATTATTTAGCACCTGTAACTTCATTCTATAACATGTGTAACGTAATTAAGATTACAATCCTAAAATAATGAAGTTGTTACAGGTATTTTAAAATAAAGTTGCAAGTGATAAATAATGAAGTTACAACAGTTTGCTAATGTTCGGGTGTAGCCAAAAGCTTCTCCAGATGTAGCCATTAATTTGCCGTATAAAGGAAGAGAGGAGGAATGATAATTTATTTTGGCAAAGAATCGAAAATTATTTACATTTCAATAGTGCCACACCATCCAAGAGCTTATAGACTCTCACGGTGTTAGTATTTGGTTATGGTATGAGAAATATGAAAATTTGGGACTATTTATGTAGATTTCTCATCTAGGATTATTTTTATTTATTGGGCAAATTTAAGATTTTTTTTTTCCTAAAAAAATCTAGTTTTTCTTACCATGCATCCCCGCTGATAGGGTTGTAAACGATCTATATACACTCGTGACCGATTTGCGAACATACTCGGTCAAAGCTCATTCAATAATAACGAGTCAAGCACGAGCACCAATTTGATACTCGTTTAATAAACAAGTCGAGTATGAGGACCCCATTACTCGTTTAAATAACCAAATACTCGAAAAAGATCGGTGTACTCGAGAGTAGCTTGTGAGCAAACTCGGTCAAAGCTCGCTCGATAATAAACGAGGCGAGCACGAGCACCAATTTGATACTCGTTTAATAAACAAGCTGAGTACGAGCACACCGATACTCGGTTCAGCTCTGCTCCTTTACAGCCTTACCCGCCACACAATATAAAGCCCAACTTAAGCAATTGTCAACGATCTACTAACAGCTAAAAAGAACAATTCCTCCCGTCTTTGTAGAGAGTGGGGGAATGCAAAGAGCTCTCGCTAGAGCACTGGAATTTCACCTTCAAATCCAAAACCTGCCCCCTCTTTCTCTCTCCTCGACCACCTGTCTTTCCCTTAACTCTACTCGTAGAAACCATACCATTAATTATAAAATTGCATCTTTTGGTATACATGAAACAACCAGATCAGATGGGCATGAGTTGGCGCAGATGATCCGAAAATCTACCAGCCAAGGCAGTGTGTCTCATGGTGAACAGCTCCATTGCTATGTTTTGCGATCTGGGTTTGCTGCCAATGTCTGTGTCAGCACAGCTTTGGTCACTTTTTATGCCAAATTGGTATCGCTTGATAATGCCCACAAACTGTTTGTCGAAATGCCTCTACCAAATATTGTTACCTGGAACACTATGATTTCTGGGTATGTGCATTCTGGGAAGCTTCACAAGGCGCTGCATTTCTTCCTTGATCTCAATAAGTCGGACCTTCGAGCTGATGCGTACTCGTTTACCTCTGCATTAGCTGCTTGTGGTCAATTGAGTTTGCTCCGATTAGGGATGTCAATACACTCTAGGATTGTGATGTATGGGTTGGAATCAAGCGTTTTTGTGGCCAACTGCTTGATTGATGTGTATGGGAAGTTCACTTCAGTGGAAGACGCCATTCGGGTGTTTGATGGGTTGGATGAGAAGGATGTCATTTCGTGGAATTCGGTTATTGCAGCAAGTGCTAGAAACCAGAAGATTGAACTAGCTTTTGCATATTTTTCTCGGATGCCTCACCCTGACACTATCTCATATAATGAATTGATAAGTGGCATTGCACGGTATGGGAACATTAATGAGGCTATTGAGATTCTGCGAAACATGCCACATCCAAATTCATCATCGTGGAATGCAATCATAACAGGTTATGTGGTTCGGAATAGGCCATGGAAAGCTCTGGACTTCTTCGCTCAAATGCACAAAAATGGAGTCTCTATGGATGACTACACATTCTCAAGCATCTTGAGTGGAAGTGCATGTGTTTCAGCTCTAACATGGGGGACTTTGCTCCATTGTTGCACCATCAAAAAAGGGTTGGTTATATCAACAATGATCGGGAGCGCCCTCATTGGCATGTATTCAAAGTGCGGGCATGTAAAAGATGCGGAAATGCTGTTTCAGGCAATGCCTAGTAAGAATATAGTTACATGGAGCACAATGATCTCTGGCTTTGCTCATAATGGAGAATCGCACAAGGTGGTGCAATATTTTGAGGAACTCAAAGGGGCAAAAGGAGTAAAGCCTGACGATATTACCTTTGTTAATCTTTTAGCGGCATGTTCGCACAATAAGATGCCACTAGAGACGGGTTATGAGTATTTTACGTCCATGATTAATGATTATGGCATTGAACCAAGACCTGAGCACTTGTCTTCTATGATTAAGCTTATGGGACACCATGGAGAGGTTTGCAGGGCAGAGAAGATGATACATGAACTAGGGTTCAGATCTTACAAATCGGTTTGGAGGGCTTTGCTTGGTGCTTGTGAAGCTTGTGGGAACTTGGAAGTTGCCAAGGTTGCAGCTTTGAAACTGGCGGATATGGAGAGTGATGATGAGTTTGGATATGTTGTTTTGTCAAACATAAACAAGGGTCATGGCAATTGGGTAGATGCAACTGCGGCTTGGAAGCTGATGAGAGATAGAGGGATAGTAAAAGAAGTTGGGTCTAGTTGGGTCGAGGGAGAAAAAGCGGTATGGCAGTCTTAGCACTGGAATAACAACAGTTAGACTTACAGCGTTGAGCATTACAAATCTTTGTTGGTATGACAAAAACAATGGGGATGATTGCGTTAAGTTTGTCGCAATCAAACTTGGATTCAATCAGATAAGTGCATACCATTTGTACAGCGTCGTTGGAATTGAGTAACCAGTTTCTTTTCTTGAGACATTTGGAGTTCGAAATGATGAAAATCCCCACAAGTGTTCAGGTGGCTTCATGACCAAATGGAAATTTTTACATTTTACAGATGAAAATGTTGAGTTTCGCATAGCACCATTTTTGAGCAATGCACCAGTTGAGAAGATGCGTTCACATTTCAGTGACGAGAGGCGCTCAAATTTTGCTCCAAAGCCTAGGCCAAAACCTTTATTGTCATGGTAATCACTGGTTGTGCAGACTCAAATGGATGTTGAAACTTCTAGGTGCATCTTCCCTAAGAACGTATCTAGTAATGAAATTAATGAAGCAGAGGTAATGGCGACCCTTTTAGAATTCAAATTATCTACTGTAAAGGAGGGGCTCTACGGGTTCAAATAAATCATTGAGTTAGATACTGTGAACGTGTTCATTGGTGTATTCGGTTTTGAGCTGAATCGCATCAGGACAATATTAGCATGGTGGCCGCAAGTTCAAGTTATGTAGGAGATCCAATGTCATCGCTATGGTCTGGCCAAGCAGGGAATTAAGAGGTGTGATGAGCTTGTGGCGTGGCTGTAGCTGTAGCTGTTGATTTTATTTTATTTTTCTCTTTATCAGTGGTGGAAACTTCATAAAGCTTGGCTTAAGGCTTTAAGCATGTGATTATGGCCCATTCATGAACATCTCACCTTGTAGGAAGAGTTGAATGGCAACCCATAAAATTTTCCACCTTCAAAGAGAGACATTGTTTGCCAACATGACCGTGCGCTGAACCCAACCCAATTGATTCATAGGCGTTGAATGATAACCAAAAGGACATTTAGCCTTGAGAAAGTTGAGAGGCTAACTAATCTGAGGGTTGCAAACTGGGAGAAAAGCAATGACAAACAAGCATATATTTTAACCCACAGCTGACACCACTATTGTACCGTGTGAAGCAAGGATTTTCAACCACACCATCATGTATAGGAAGTTACTCAGCATTACTAGTGCCTCGATAGAAAAGGAAGGAAGATACGACGAGGAATTCTATTAGAATCAAGTCAGTTTCTACTAAAAAGAATGCATTTCCCTTTGTTGTTCTTCAACAAGAATCAAGCATGAATAGATGTCTAATGGTTTGCACCAATAAAAAGTTACAGAAAGAATACTACTGATGGTCACAGGTTTATTCTCAGTCAAAACTTCAACAAATAGAAATTCAATTTTGCTGATTGAAGGGTTTGTACAGTTTACATATAAAGTTTGGTGGCACGAACTTGCTTTGTCAATCACATGAAGATAGCTTCTTGCATTAGCATGAACTGCTGTCACCTGGGTGTTGATAGACCAAGCTCTAAAGCAAAACAAAAATAAATTTTTATCAGAAATATGTTGTGTAATTAGCAGCTTTAATATGCTTGTGTATCATTGAACAGAGAGTTATTCGAGTTTCTGATCCAGAAAGACATTGTCATAGAGAGCAAAACACAAAATACCATCTGTGTAGTTACAGATTTGCTCCCAAAGAATGTACTTATAACTAAGATACTTTGCCATTAAACACATTATATCTGTAACATTCAAATCTTTATTAATAGGAAACATAGAAGAACGGGTAGTTGAGCGACCTCCAAAAATAGCAATCCTCTCACGTACCATCAATTTCATCTGGGAAAATAAGCAGGTACGTCACCACCTCATGGATCTAATATTCAGTGATCTAATGTCAATATAACTTTACAACAGAAGTAGTTTTTAAAGCACTGACAAAGCAGTATATGCAGGTGAGCAGACTCATTTAGCCCTAAAACTAATTAGCATTATAAGTAGATGTCAGGATAAGTTGTCAAGGATGACATTATTGATGTGTAGTCATAATTTTCACACAAAAAGATACAGGAACACTTGGTACGAGCTGAAGTTTTAGGCATAACATTACTATAACTTAGAATTGTATGTCCTCTTCTTTCTTTTCCCATGCTGATCTACTTGTCATGTACTCCAGGATAAACATCCTAACCTCTCATCTTACTGGGCTTATGTTTAAGTATTGAACCAACCAAATTTCACTCAACAAGAAAGAACATCTGACAGTGCAATCACATAGACAAACACAATGCATCAATAAGACTTCTGAACTTCTTGAATCATGCATCAGCGCAAATCTGTAAATCATATAGTCCACAACCGTTTAACAACAGACTTTTTGTACAGCATGATTGAGTAACAAAACAAGGGTTGAACAGAGAGCAAAAAATAGTTTAGCCACCAGTGGCAAAAACAAACATATCTTTCCACAAATGCGAAGAGTAGAGTGTTCAGATACTAAAAGGAAAGGGTACGTTGTAGCAATATGAAAACAATTTTGTCTATTTAACAGAACACTCATAATTTCATACTTGAGAATGACGCAGGAATCATGATTGGCAGGTCCCAGTTTATTTCTTTCATTCAAATTATGTGCCTGCAGGAACCAAATACTCTAGTCAGCTTAAAGTTTGACACCTGAGACACAAATTTCCACCCACCCATGATATTCTCATATTAGAGCTTCATTGTTCAATCAAAGATAAACTTTCGGGTTCATAGGCTGAACCACCCAAAATGATCTTAAAGTGCATCAAAAAATGGTTTTTGCTCAGTTTGTGAATTGTTCAATTTGAAATATCAAATACTATGTATTAGTGAATGAAGATCACAATACACAGCGGTTACCATTTGTGGATACCCATTCCAACTCTGCCTTGACACCCCTTTCTCTTCCTCCCCCCACCAATGCCAAAATGTCTTGCTCTAAACTTAAGTTTCGCCCCTTGGTTTTCCAGTTTTCCTGATGTACTTGAACATACAAATCACTAAAATCTGCAAGCCTAAAGAAATTAGCTTTGCATGATTTGAAGTACATTCTAGGCATTCAATGAATCATCTGAGTTTAGAAACATGTGCACATCATACTCACAAAGCCATACCCAACCCCCTCGTCCACCCATTAGCAACTTATTGGTACACACCATCCCTTCAGTTTTATCATCCTTAATTCACAAAATTATGTAGACGAAGGCATTGTTGGCAATTTTCAGTTACCTTTTCAGCTTCCCCTACTTTGTTTATATACTCTCCGCTACTAAACAGTTTATCTGATTATTTTCAACCTTCAACTCTCAATTCTAGCTTTTAGAGCTAATTTTAAGTTCAAAGCCCCAAACTTTAGCCTAGTTCATACATTGCTAACAATACGTAAATAAGCATTCTTCCATAGAAGATAAGCAAGTGGAATCATACAATTCATAGCAACTAAGCATGGGAACTAATCTAACAATCGAAACACAAATCATATCAAGTTCATAAATCTAAAAAACAGCAGAGTTAATTAAAGTAAGATGATTCAAATTATGACTTTTATATAAGAGGATTTGCAAAGCTACTCACATAACAAAGGAAAACACACTTAGAGAGAGAAACACTTTTTTTTAGAGGTCGGGAGAGGTACGGCAGAGTGTACCCTGAGAGAGAGCTCGGCAGCTCCTTGACGTCGTACTCAAGCATGACGTCATCCTCGCCGTTGCTACTGTGCTGTGCAACGGTAACAGCGACTGAATGCCTCCCAGCTCTGATGGAATCCTGCAATATCTCAAAAACATCAAAATTAGGTCAAACTGAACTGAAATTATGAAAAGAATTCGAATAATTGATGAGAGAGAAAGTCGAAATTTTCACCTGGAGAAGTTGAATCGGGGGATCGGTGAGGAGGTGGATCTGGGAAGAGATGATGATGCAGGTCTTGGAGCAGGACCTGGAGTTGGTTTTGAAGCAGATTTAATGGCGGATTTTAGAGATGAAAGGGATGTTCTGTTGATGAATCTACTGCATCTGGACGCCATTGATGATGGCTTGCAGAACAACTTTGAAAGATTTTGGGAGGTTTTAGATTCAGAAAAAGATTTCGCATGTGGTGATGACTGATGAGAGAGACGAGAGGTTTAGGGTTTAAAGGCTGTATTGACATTTTTCTTTTGAGTGGGCTCGGCCCGTTATAGACTTGGGCTATGGAAAAGCCAAACTTCTATAAGCAAGTCCATAGCCGAGTTGACATAGAAATCAATAGTACTACTCCCTCCGTCCCATATAACGTTTGACATTTTGAGGTCAAAGATAAAAAACTTTGATCATTAATTAGTGAAAATATATAAAGATTTACAATGTCAAAATACTTATATTAGATTTATGTTAACTAGTATTTTCATAATATCATCATTTTATAGTTTTTATATAAAATTACAAATATTTATGGTCAAAGTGTCACTTTTGAGACCATGAAAAATCCAACATAAAGAACTTTCTGGGACAAAGGGAGTACCATTTTTTGGTTTTGGCAAGGAGGAATTCCCCATGTTCTTGTGGGTTATGGGGAAAAAAAATTCGTAAGTGGTTAAGAGTTACCTGTCAAGGCATATTTTGTTAGGTTCAAAATTAGTTTACTTTTGAAAAAGCTTGACATATGACATGTTGTAGACATCAAAGATTTAGTAGTATTCTTTTTTTCAATGCTATTTCGTCAAAAGATCTTTGATATATCTCAAGTTCCATCATGTAGAAAAGGAGGACCATCTCAAAGTAGAACATTTTCAATGGAACAAACCACAGGCCAAAGCCTTATCACCTCGTATGCACCACGATATAGTACTGTAGGTTTGAAGTACAGAAAAAAAGTTGATAATTTTATTGTCTATAGATATATATATATAGAGTAATTGTCAATATATATACATCGTACATGCATGATATTGACCATTGAATAGCATAGAAATTTAAATCATGTTAATTGGCTCATCCCAAACGAAATTTAGTAGCCTAATCAAAAATAGATGCATGATGCACATCATTTAATCAAAGTTAAACTGTTTTTTAAATGCAAAAGTACAAAATCATAGAGGAGCAAATGTAATGTTCAGTTGTCATCTCAGAAAGCAAGTATGCCTTTAGCAATTCATATTTATTATCAGAAGCTCTGAGCTTCTCTGGCTCATCAGGTTCCACATGATGCACATCATGCATGCATATACTTGCTGCCAAAGCATCAAAACCTGTCATGCTATTTAGTATGATACTCAAAACTCCCACATCATGCTTTCTGTACAGTTAATTTTCTACTATTTGCAGTTGAATATAATGATTATTCCTTTTTTTTCAGTTAAATTCAGTTGTACTGTTGTGCACAAAATGCTTGTCTAAATGGCTATCATGATCACTGACACTCCCCTTCAACCATGCACGATTTGCACCTGAGTTTCATGTCATTCTTCTTTATTCAAGTACTCAGAAGTTTCACCTGAAAATGCAATTCTGTTCATTGTGGTTGTCCAACTAATTCAAGCAAAGCACTCTTTGGCACTCAAGTAGTTGCGAGTTGTGACATTCTTAGATCGATCTTTGTTCTTTCTTGAACGTGGTAAAACCAAAAAATGTTTGTTACAAAACTAAATAATTATTTTCAGCTTGATTTTTGTAGCTTTAAAGCATTGAAAATAATTACAAGAGGATTCGATGAGCCTAACCAAATGTATTAGTCCCTAACAATCGTTCCTTTATAACGGTTATAACAAATTATAAAAGTATATATGGGGAAAATAAAGATATTAAATGGTCTGCATAAATTTATAATACATAAGTTTCCTATTAATTATGTTTGTACAGTGTAACTGGTACCATACAAGCTAGCATTTAGGTCATCTATCTCCTATTATTAAACTTAAATCAAATGTTTGGATAAGAATAATTCATGGTCCAAAGAGTAGACTTGAGGAAAACCAAAAATTTAGTTGTGTGCACAACACACAATTAACTTTTATGAATATTCTTGTCTAATTGAACTAACCTAAACATAGTATATTAATATCTCATATCATCAAAGAATGAATTTCCTTTATATATATAACCTATCACTTTGAACAATCTCTCTAGTAAGAATAAGAAAAAATAGAAAAAGAATAATGGCACAAGAAAAATGCATATTCACAGTGTATATATCAGCTGGGCAAGACCCAAAAGGACGGCCCACCACCAGCAACCCGACGACCCGAACTTCCCAACGGCGTCGTTTGAAGAAGTCTCTTCGGACTCCAACAAAGAGCTAAACTTAAAATTCGGGTTTGACCCGTATAAAGCCTGGACCCCTTCCACGTCATCAACTCTAAGGTCCACTTTCTTACTCCTCGGGCTCAAGCTCGGGTACATAATGGCATCCTTAACCGAAGTGTGGGCCAGGCCCAGCACGTGACCAATCTCGTGCGTTGCCACCGATTCTAAATCGACGGCCACCTTTGATTTCTGAGTTTCAAAATCGACGGCCCAGGTTTCGGCTCGGTCGAGGTGGAGCCGCCCATTCTCGGGGGAGAACGCGTGTGCCAACACGCCTAAAACCCCATCGAACGGCTCTCCATCGCCGTGATCGCCGTTGTAGAATCCGATTTTGATATCGGCCGTCGGATAATCATCTGTCTCTGTGAAATGTACGGGGATTACGTTGGCCCAACGCGAGAAGGCGCGTGCGAACACCGCCTTGATGTCGCGTTGGGAGAGGTAGTCCACCATGTGGTCGTCAGCAAAAGCGTAGGTGAGTGTGGCGGGCTGTGACCTCACCCACCGCGGACGGCCGTTGAAGTAGGCGAAATGGCGCGTTTGGTGGAGGAGCTTGGTGGTGTTGGTGTTGGTGTTGGTGCTGGTGGCGCGTGTGTGGGAATCGCTCATGCCGCAACGAGGGGACATGATGAGGTGGATTGTTTCGGTGTCAAGCTTACCGGTGACCGGCAATCCAAGGTTCTGCTGGTAGTTCAAAACGGCGGATTCTAAGGTTGAGTCGAAGATGTCGGTGAAGTTGACCGATGATGGGAGGTAGCCGAAGTGGTGGAAGTACTTCTTGAGGTCGGAGACGCCGGTGAGCTCGCTGCCCTTTTCGAGGTCGAGGAAGTTGGCGAAGTTGCGCCACGAAACTTTTGATTGAGATGGTTCATTCGCATCGTTGTCGATGTTTAGGACCGTTGGGAGGTCGGGTACGGTGGGGGTGGTTCTAGCGGGAAAAGCTGTCGGGAGGAGAAGGAGGAGAGAGAAAGTGATGATCAGAAAGGGAAAGGGAAAAGGAAAGGGAATGAGAAAGCGCATGGCGGGCAGGTGTGGGAATTTGTTGGAATGATATTCGGTACGAACAGTTAGTTATTATGTTGGGAGTTGTGCCTGACATGCAAATTTAATTTAAACAGGGGGTTATTAATTTGTACTTATATAGGGTTTAAACAAAACAAAAAAACAGAAAAACAGAAAAGGATTAAAAATGAGAAGGGTGAAGGGAGAGGAGAAGGGAAGAAATAGAGTGGGAGGAGAGAGAAAGTTAGGAATTGAAGATTCTATGTTGTGCCGTGTTTGGATTTTGGTTTTTTATCGAAGGGGGTGGGTGAACCACTGTGGGAGTACTTATTTCTCATTGTTGTTTGTGTGATGAGTTACGTTATATGAAGCAAAAAAAAAAAAAAAAAACNAAAAAAGAGTTAGAGTTGATGATGATGATGAAGATTAATTTAAATGGATTGGTGTATAAGTAGTTTAATTAGTTGCATCTGCCTCGCTTTTGAGTCTTTATCGAGCTATATCTATGGGATGTTTTAGTTGAGCAAAATTAGATACATGATATGGACGTTGACGTTGATGATTCCATTAATATTCAAGCTCTGATCTTTCTGTTTGCACCAATGTATATTTTTTTGGCTTTTAATGAAAAGGGATGAATAATTTATATAATTGTCAAACACGACAATTCCATTCCATGGTCTTTAAGACACGATATAAACTAAGGGTATTCAAAAATATTCGAATACAAAAACCCGATCAAAAAAATTCGAAATTCGATCCGAAGTTATCCAAAAAAAGGGATATCTTCGGATATCTGAATTTTCAGATCGAATATCAGTTTTACAAATTTCGGATAAATATCATAAATTTTCAAATATTTCGGATTCGAATATCCGAAATATTCGAAAAAATCCAAATTATCCGAAAATATTTATATTCGGATATCCGAAATATTCAAAAATATCCAAAATAAATTGGTAACCCGAAATCATAACATGAGAAAAAAAAAACAAAAAAAATCCGAATACCCGAACTCGAATTTTCTATCCGAAATTTCGACTTCGAATTCGGATAGTAACTTCCACTATCCGAATTTTCGAATATCCGCAAATGAACACCCCTAAAAACGTTATGTGTACATGTCTGAATGAGTTTGGTGCCTTGGATGGTCATCGCGTTACAAGCATGATTGAAAATTTGAAAAATTTACTCGTTCTATATACGTAAATGAAGGATGTAAGAGAGCATGATAACCTCATTTCCAAAAGTCTTTCATCTAAAGGTTTGATTAACATGTAGAATTTGGATATATTCAGTCTCAGGTTTGATTCTTTCTTTCCTTTTATAATGTACTTCAATTATGATATAAATTTCAACTAGTTTTGATAAGCTAGTTTTGAACTAAACTTTTGATCATATACTACCTTATTAAGTAACTTATATATCAGCTAGTTTTGCCAAAAGTTCAAGTTGAGGATTAAAATGGTGAAAATAGTTAGAAAAACTATTTGATTGTTGAGAAAATAAAAAAAAATTAGTTGATATTAGCTGAAAAGAAAGATAGGGTTGAAAAGGTAGCTGATTTTTGCTAAACATAGCCGAGGGATATATATCTTCGAGCTGCTCTTTAGTTTTCACAACATTCTATCGGTTAAAAGACTATCTTTTTTATAAATAGGGCTTGATTCTTTCATAACATTAAAAAAAAAAATAAAAAAAAAAATCCAAAAGCAGTCCAACTTTAACATCTACTTAAGGAAGGTCAAAGGCCCCTTTTTTTCCTTTTGTAGAACCCCTATTATTTACCTGGTCCTCCTCAAGTTCAACTCAAGAAAGTTCATCGAGGAAAATGTGACTAAAAGTAGAGCTGGTCAAAACTCTCACAAGTACAAAAAAGATGGTGATTGAACCAATGAAATCAAAGTGATAATGTTGACATTAATTAATTTAATTAGTGCTGTAATATCATTCTTATGTCATCAAAGGCCTCCACTAATAATTAAAGGGCAAACTTTTTACCCATTAGATTTGTTTTATATCGAGCAATATAGAGTAACACACAAATTAGTGGATCACTGGCTTAATTCCTTTCAAGTAACTATCAATCAATGCAAGTAGCAAAAGCACCTTAAAAAGAATTGCAAAGAAAGACAAATTGGGGGCTCAAATGAGATATGAGAAGCTCTTTTTAGGAATTTTTCTGCACGTACGACCATATAATGTTAAATATATAGGTAGCCTAATTAATCTGGGGTTTATTGATGATGCAAGAAACCTTAATTCGCTCTTTGCATTCTCATTGGTTGTAACAAAACAATTACCTAACCTCTCTTTTTCACCCAATTAATTAGACATTATATATTTTTGCCTAGCTTGTTATTAGTAAATTATTGGTTTTTTCCCATTCTAAAATGATGTGTGTGTCTGACTCACCAACCTTTCTTCCCAATATGTCATATGTGAGGTATTGATGAATGTTTAGACTTTAAACCATTTACCTCATTTTCTTATATGCACCCAATGTTTGGGTGAGCCTAAAAAAACAACATAAATAATTCTTTTTGCGAATATCATAAGCTTAAATATTATATTGTTCAAATGTTATGTGTGAATTTTGTAAAGTTATGCAAAATAAATTTTCACTTTGAACTAGCTCTGTTTATAAGCTTATTTGGTTTTACCAGATGTAATCATCATCTTGATATAATTTTCAACTCCAAGAAAATTAAAGAGTAAAAGATTGTCGTGCAATGACATTTGTCACCCATAAGCAAGAGTTCTTCTCCTTGAAATCTATTTTAAATTAAAATCGGCACACTATTATATCTAGGGCTGTCAAATAGGTCGTGCCGGGTCGTGTTCGTGTCAAAGTTAAACGTGACGATAATCTCTCAACCCAAACCTAACCCGTTTATTAAACGGGTTGGAAACCCTTGACCTTGACCTGACTTGTTTAATAAACGTGTTACCTGCTAATGACCTGTTAACCCGTTTATCCCATTTTATTTTTCCGAACTAGTTAGAAATTAAGAAAA